>JANHGL010004328.1:0-68200 GCA_024611195.1 Ceyx melanurus | reverse complement strand
AAAATAAAAACATAAAGGTTTTATTTAAAAAAAATTAAGAAACAAATAACAAACAAATTTGAATCCTGCAGATTATGAGCTTTCCTTGTGCACTGTGGCATTTCAGGTGACAGTTTCTACTGTCTCTTGTTTGACTCTTGTGTCTCAGACCTATGGGGTTGAGCATCAGCCACCAGAAATGCTTGAAGACTATTGTGTTGCATGAAGAGGATATGACGTGATTATACAATAAAATATTTTAATTGCAGGTGATAGATCACTTTATAGAGAAACATTTTTACTTTGCAATTGTAGTAAAAATCTGTAATAGTTACTGACAGAAGATAATATGATTAGTTTTCCCTGGGTTTCAGGAGACTGAACAAGACAAAGCTAACAACATTTCAATGGAGGGAGTCACATAATTCAACAGCCATCCAGTACCTGAACCTGTCTTTATAGGCAGAGAATTCAAAGACTCAGTATGCAGGCTATCTTTGTATGAAGGAAGCTTTGTGATCAGGGTAAGTTCTTTTATCTTTAAAAAAAAATCTTTAACGGTATTCCTGACTCAAAAATAGTTTTCAGATAAAAGTTTTCAAAAAGGCTGTTGCTGACTTTTGTGATTGGTTTCTGGTTTTCAGAAGTGAACACATTCACACGTTCACTTGAGGACCCAAAAATTGAAAGATCCCAACATTACTTCTGGAAGATATTACTCTTATTTTATGTTCCCTTCTGCAAAGTTTAGCAAAAGTGACTTCCAAATGTCTCACAGTTATAGTACATCAAAATTACCAATAGATTTAAAAGTAAAAATAATAATGGAGGTGACAAATTTGCTCATTAATTTATTATGCACTGATATGCTAAGATAAATAGATTCTTATTCTTTCTGAAAGATATGATTCCATATGAAAAAAAATCTACTACTCATTTGTCTTTCAAAAAGCATAACCCCAGCTGAAGTTATCTAAGAAGTTTTCAATAGTTGCTAATACATGCTAAACTACTAATGTTCGTATATTATTCCCTTTGTAATGGTTATCATAGCATAAGATGTTGCAGTTATAATAATTGCTCCTCTTTGGTAAAATGAGTTAAAATGTGTCTGCAGGTCATCATGACACCATGAATTGATAATATTTTTTACTTTTCTATATGTTACCCAAGCCCAAAAAAAACAGGAAATACATCACTGAGATGTCTACAAGGACCATACATACAATGATTATATACCTATATATAAAAAAATATCTATTTTTTTCATCTATATTTATAAAGAAAAGACTAGAAGGGAAAGAGAAGTAGCAGGGTGTATGTTCAGAGACAGTAAAAAGTAGCATTGTGCACATGATACCTGCTTTTAAAAGCACCCAATATTGGTTTTATCCCGAAGGCTTAGAAGGCATCTTGCCTACTAAAGCAAACACCTTTTGGAGTTACTGCTTCAGCAATATGTTCCTTTAAATGACACGAGCTTGTGCCTAGAAGTCTCATCTAAAGCCAATGAAATCAATGTAAGTTTTCCAGCTGTCTTAAACCAGCTTAAAATCACAGCCACAAGTCATAACAGAGCTGATAGTCTAACAGAAAAAGGAAATTTAAAAATAACACACTTGTGTACAGTAACAGTGGTGTATCAATGGACCAACCTACAGTACAGAGAAGATAAATCCTATTAAACTTAGTGGATGAGTGAAAGAGATCAGTTTATGTTTCCTACCTGAATCCAAATTATTCTCACAGCTGGAGAAGAATCAGTAGCTGATAATGACCTAGCAACCTCTAGCACTAACAGATATGACCTCAGGTATGGTGATAAGAATATGTAATTCTCTACTCCCTGAACTTGTCCATGTCTCCTGGAGAGTGATGACCCAGTAGGAGATCAGTGCAACCTTGAAAATAGAAAGTTATAAAATTTAGAAGATATTTAATGTCTGCTGGGTCACAGAACAATATTTGTATTTTTGATGAAGGAAAACTCACCAAAAAAAATTATTTCAAAGTTCAATATGCATGACATGTTGGAAATAAAAAGTATAGATTTGTTTTCTTAATTTCTCCATGTTATTACCTGTATTGAAACTATTTCACCAAATAGTAGTGTGAAAATAAACTCTTTTTTCTTTTATGGAAAGGAACAATTCTGTGACTCTGGAGTCAACAGCAGAGCTTCCAGCTGACTTCAGAGGAACATAAGCTAAGATCCTGCATGGGTGCATTCAGTACATCAGACCATCTTCCACATTGTCACCTGCCAGAATATGATAATTACATCAAATTCACAACCAAATACCTCATCAAAAGGAGAAAAGAATAATTATATTTTCTTCTTATTATTTATTTCTTAAACAATAATTCTTTAAGTTGTGAAAAAAATTTAGTTATTTTTTATTAAAAACAATTACAGTTTAAAGACATGCTTAGTGCTTCCCTAGGGAATCCAATCACAACTGTGATCTAGAACCTAGATAGGAAACAGTAAGATGGAGAATGTCCCTTTCATTTTAAACAATCCCTCATATATAAATTATTTGCCCCTGCAGAGCAATTAGAACAGCAGCTGAATATTTCTCTTTCTAGGGTAAGCAGGATGGAAGGAAGCTGTCCAGGCAAAAATATATTTCTGTTTTGTTAATAGCATCCAAATGCTACCACACTTCAAAAAAAAAAAACTTTTTTTTTTTTCTTCTAGTTCTAAAAAAACCTAAAGTGATCTCTTCAGAATATATAAATCCTTTGAGGCAGACAGAAGTTATGGAAGCTATTCCCTCATGAGTTGTGGGCAAGATTCTTTGCTCAGGGAGTGCTGCAGCCCTCTGGTGCAAGTGAGCTACAGGATTTGTAGCCCCTAATTCTCACTGCCACAAAGAAGTTTCATTTGCAAGAGAAAGATGAAGGATGTGAATGTCTGAGGCCTTGTGCACCCACTCAGATTTACAAACACAAACAACACAGGCCTGGATAACTTACAGTGGGATATTCATTCTCAAGAGAGAATGAATAAATTATAAACTCTCAGTTTCATGTCAAGGGATTTATGTCACCCTCCCTAGGGTGAAAAGTAGAATATATCTAGATCATTAGAAGCAAGTAAGTACTCCTTAAAAGCATTTTCTTAATTCCTGGTTGCACTGCTGGTTCCTGCATGTGAGAGGTGTTCCTCCAACCTGCTTTCCCAGGCTGCCCATCTGCACGTGACATTAGCTCCAAGAGATGTAACAGTCCAAAAGAAGTGAAGAACTGTGATTCCTAAAGAAATAATCAGAAGTTTACCTGTCTGTTAATCAAATGGAGTTCTCTAGCAACATGTACTGGGGAAAAAAAAATCTGTCTCAATAACATGGGTTTTGACATAAACCCTAGAAAAAAAACACATGCTGTCTCTGGATGGAAATCCTCTTTGACATCACCAGACATGCTGAATAACAACTAAATTCAGCTTAAGAGAAAAAGGTAATTGGCATGATCATTTCCACAGACATGCTGAAAAAAAAAAAAAAGGACCATTTGCATCTATTCACACTACTGTGTACAGCTTGGTTTTTACATGAGAAATCAAGATAATACTTTAAGGAGGCAATTACTGCAGCATTTCACATGCAGTAACCTACATATAAAAGGCATTAGTATTATAGATTATGCCCAGCTCTGCTTTTACATGACAGTGATTATTTTCTCTGGGCTTCTTATTCTGGAATACTATTACACCTTTTTGGTTTATACTCTTCTAACTTGCACTCCAGTATACAGATTTGAGGGATTATAACAAGGAGAGTTCTGCTTCCTAGTGCTGACTCTCAGTTACACTTAGTTGCACCTAATTAAGAGATAAATGAAACCAACTCTTGGTTCTTGTACTTACATAAAAATTAAGAATTTGTAGATAGTGCAAATAAATTTAAAATACTGTGTACAACAAACATTAAGTATATGTTGCAAGCAATAGGAGAAAAAAAAAAATCAAAAACACCAAACAAAACAATCCAAAACAAAATTAAACCCAAAAAAACCCCTTAAAAACATAAGTGAAAAATAGTCACCAAACACACAAACTCAAAACCTTCAAGCAAGGCCATATTAAATAGAAATTTTATTTTCACAAGTTTACTGCATATATAGAAAACAGAACAATGCAAAAACTGGTAGGCACAGTGGACACTTTCTACTGGTCTATCAGCCCAAAGTTTCTCAAAGTTCCTGAGAACATTGGGTGACTTTCTGAGCTGGAATAGATGATCTGGTGATTCACATATCACAGGAACAAGGAAATTTCAGGTGCTTTGATATTACTTCTGGAGCTCACAGGTTTATTGTAAAATTCCTGTCTGTAAGCATCTCCATGGACAGAGGACATGCAGCATAATCACTGTTATCAATAAGCACTAATGATAAAAAATTCCTTCATCCCACACAAAGTAAACACTAATAGGAGATATTTATAATAGAGTCTGGCTAGATGCTTCAGGTCTGCTGGAAGGTAAATTATTATAAATTCTAAAGAGGAATTAGGAATCCTTCCATTCCATTTAGTCTATTATTTCTTCATATATTTTATGTTGCATCAGCACTTTAATTTTTTTATCTTTTGGTAGGTTTATTATTCATTTTATGGGGTGTTCTGTGGTGTTAGGGGTTTTTTTGTAGGATTAAGACACAAGTTTAATCAGAAATCACTGAGTTGCTGGTGTTTTTTTCATATCCTTTATTACTTTTATGTCATCCTGTTTGTGATCACTGATTTCTGCATTACATTAGTTCACAAAATAACAACTTGTTGTACTGAAATGGAATACTCTTGATTTGAAATGAGAATATTAATCCTCAGCCTTGCATCAAACAATGACAAGTTTGAAACAGATTTCCTTCTCTCAGCCACATTGTAAGAGTAACGAACACGCTTTTGCTCATTAACTTGAATAATATATCAAACAGAAAGGCCTTTAATTGTTTATTTTGCTAGCTGAAAAGACACTATGAAAGCCTGGGAAAAAAAAAATGCAAGAAGTTATTTCAGTTTCTGGGTTTTTTTGCTATGTCTTTTCTCTGTTTTAGTATTATGTCCCTACTAACTCTTTCTCCATCAAAGTTTTAGAGAAATATCTCTCACTATATTCTTCCAAGAACTGCTTAGACATGTCAAAATAACAGGGACAAATCCAGCTACTATAATAACACCTATTTAAGTCTGGATTGTGATGCTTTCCTTCACAAGCAGTAAAAGAATCCTGGACAATCCCATTACACTAACATTACAATTTATGGAGCAAAAGTATAAAAATACACAAAATATAATACAAAAGGGGACAAGACTCTACCCACTCAGGACTCTCAAAGTAAATCATATGGAGATCTGAAAACCTTCACACACCAGTAGATGGCAAAAATCAGCACCTCTTTTAATAGCTGAAAAAGCAGCATAAAAAAATATGTATTCCTTCTAGTTATAATAGCAGGAATAGTTCAGGTCCTAAGGGATATTTCCCAAACTGTAGACAAAAAACTATAATTGAGATTATAACAGAACTTTCCTCTTTTTAATTCTGTTTCTCCTCTCAACCACTAGCTAACAGCCCTATATTTTACTGTAACAGTCTCAATTTTTTCTATATTTTTATTTTTAATTTCATTAACAAACAGACATCAAAAAGGATTTCAAAAGGATTACAAAATCCACTTTCAGTCTCTTACAGAGTGGCTCCTGAATTACTTTCAGTCAGGCAGCAATGGGCATGAAACATTTTCAGGACATAGTACAGCTAATACTCCTAAACTATTCCTAAATCAGGCAAAACCCAGAGGTCAAATTCTTCTGTAAAATAAAAGTGTGAAACACTCACTGACACATATGTGAATGGCTTATATATCTATCTGAGGACAGAATGTGAACAATTTCCAAGATGAAATTGTTGGCATAAGCACAAGAAAACTGGTTCTTTAAATGAAGACCCTTTTTAATATAACATTTTTTTTCTTCTTTTTTTTTTTCTTCTCTGAAGTAAGATTCAGCATTCATGAAGACACCAAACTAAATAAAATAGAAATTATATACATTTCAATACTCATGTTACAACAGTGAGGAAGGGTGAATGGACTTTGCATCACACTAAAAATAAGGGAAAGAGGGGAAGCATTTGCCAGACTCATTTATTTTAACTGGAGGAACCAAACCTTATTTCTCAGTTGTTTCTCTTCTAATGGAGACCAGTGTTGCTGAGTAAGAACACCTGATAAAATGCCCTGGAGAAGCTTTACAACTCAACTGGCATTCACACAGCAGATTAGTCTCACTGATATCAGAGCAATCTTTCCACAAGGATGATCAGCTCTTGAACAATTTCTCCAGGGAACAGTATTAGACACAAACAGACTTTTGATACCATAAGACATGATAGTCAGTCCACAAGTAACATACATTGTGTAACAATGCATAGTAGTAATACACTGATTTTTTATATATGCTTTAATATCAGAAAATAATATATACATTATTTCTAATGATGTAAAAATATATTACAGAAAGTGTCTTCAGACTGTAAACCCAAGATGCCCAACTCATCATCACAAACAGTTAAAACACTTTGATCTTGTTTACAGAATTTCTACATGACAAAAACACATATTTTTTTTAATCTCCACCATTTTTAATTCATTAGTTTATAACTTCACCAGAGAGCAATTCCTCCAGTTTTATTACAAAGCATTATCCAAGGCCTTTTCTTTAAATTGCCCACAACTGTCAAACTTTCATTTGAAAGGTTTTAGCCAAAGCCAGTTCCTCCAGTTCCCCACCACAGGCACTTGTCCACAGTGGTTATTGTCTTTCACTCACATCACAAGCTCCTCAACTTAGGTATGTGGTCTGAACTAGTCAACTCTGCTTCCTCAGTACTCAATGACAGTCCAGCACTTACAGAGGATTATTTGTTACCTCTGTCTGCTTGTTACAGTATGAATCATCTGATCATTGTGTGAGCATGAATTTAAAATGACTAATTTTATAGTGATATAGTCACATTTAATTAATCCTTTTCTCAGTGTCTAACTCTGTGCATTATCTTAACAGAAGCCATCAAATACTATATACAGAACAATTATTTTGTCAGCATAGCTGTGCTCATGAACAGTAATTAGTGACACTTTTTTATAGTATCTGTATGAAAAAAGGAAAAGTATTATAATCCTTTTACAGGTGAGGAATCTCAGGCAAAAATAGTCAAAATGATCCACTAGGTCACTTCAGAGATTTAGATTTAAAAACTATGCAATATTTTGTGTGATACAGTTAATTGTTAATGAATCCAACAATTAAATATTTAACTGCTAGTCAGCAAAGAAATCCTGCCAACCAGTCTGCAACAGACTATTTTAGTCTTCTAGAGTATGAGATTAGTTGATTCAATGCCTGCCAATCTGAAATGAAGTGTTTACCTATTAGGAAGCTGGCAATTAACTTTTGAAATTACAATGAAACAGAAATGAGTAAGTAACTAATGCAGATATGGAGGGAATGGTTAGAGACAAGAGTTTCCACGTAACACAAGTTGTTGGTATTCTGACACATCAGCAAAACATGGGCAGCTCCCTCAAAGTCAGTGGCTTTGCACTGATGTAAAACTGGTAGGAAGCCCCAAAAAGGACTAGCAGTTCAGAATTTTCTAGAACAGAATAAAGAAAGCATAAATGTGACTTTACCTGTGTTTAATTAAAGACATTAAAATGATCATTATTTCCTGCAAAATAATTATTTTAAAAGAAATACATTTTAAAAGCATACTGTTAAATGACAAAAGGCTCAGAACAAAGAGAAGAAAATCAAATATAGGCCTACGGGAAGAAGAAAACAGGAAAGAAAATCAAAACAAAAAACCACAACAACACAAAAATGAAGATTAAACTCAAGCCAGAAGAAAACAACAAAGAAAGAAAGAAACCTAAAAAAAAGAAAATAAATCAAACAAATTAGAGACAGATTTAATAAAAGAAAAAAAGTGAGGTATGAGGGATATTCAGGGATGGGGAGTCTCCTAGATAGCAACTTACAGGAACAACAGACAGAAATTACCTCAATTGCAAAAACACAGTAAGTTTTCCCTTATTTACCCCTCTCTACCTTGCACCTTGACTTTTCTCATTGGGAAAGGAGAATTTCTTTTACATTTGAAGAATGTGCTAAAGACTACTTCTCATCAGTCTGGAAAAAATAAATAACATGGAACATTATGCAGGTCTTCTTCCTGAATTAGACAGGACCAGAGATTGTCTGGTGAAGGTGAAACCTGTGACTCAGAGCTTGGAACCTTCTGTGACAATCCAATTCTTCCACACATTGTTTCCAAATGGAAAATGGAACTGTCAAGATGAGAAGTCTGTGCATGTCAAAGAATATGCAGGGTGCATAGAAACAAAGTCTTGAACAGGATGGGTGAAAAGTATATTCCTTTTGATTGTTGTCTCTTTTTAATGTTCTCAGAAAATGGCTGAATCTTTCAGAGTCTCTCAAGGATTTTTAGATAAAAAGAGGGGTTTTATCTTTGCATGTCTTTAAGCAGTAAAAAACTCCTGAGACTGAAACCTACAGGCAATTCAAATAAACTAAATCCGATCAAGGTAATATTAATGCCAGAATTAGAAGAAAACCCAGAGAGAATATCAATAACAACATTAAAACAGCAGGTTTCAACTGGAATCAATAGGCAGTATAAACAGAAAAAATTAAGTCACAAAGTGATAGTAGATAAAAGCTCCCCACTCATTAAAATTCTGTTTGTCTTTGTGTCTTTTTATCAATGTACCTATATATCTATGCAAGTGTATCAAAGTTTATAATGTAAAAGAATGATGAAATAATCTAATTAATTTCCGGTGTCATTTCACATATTTCTTTCAAGTTAAAACTGCAATATTAATAATGGTTTGCAGTTTAATAAAATATCTCTATGTCCTATTAACTTCTCTATCTACTTGTTATAAAGCTTTTTTTTTATCAAATAGCTAAACTTCAAAAGATTTCTACTTTGATCTGAAATGAAAAAATGAGATTCATTCCATTTGTACAGAATAACCTCACTATATTTTACAGAAAGACAGTTGTCTATTACTGTCTTTCTGCCTCAGAATACATTGTAACTTGGAAAAGCAAGGGAAAAAAACTATTGGAGAGATCAGGTTTAGAAAGGTAAATTATAATGGGTCTGTGGCTATGTCTTAAAATTTATGATTACTGGACCAAGTGAGATGTTCTCCCTACTTAAAAAACCAATAAAGTTTCTGGAATGAAATGTGTAGGTATTTACTGGTGGCTTTATTGTTCTGGGAGTGAGCTTTCATGGTTTACTTCCACTTACAGAACTAAGATATTAAGAATATGTTATTAGCTTATGATTTTCTGATATCTTTTACTTTTTTCCACCAAAAAAAACCCAACAAAACACAAAAAACAACCTACAAACAAAGAAACCAAACACTTAGATATGGTAAGGGGAAAATACTCTAAATTTAAGTCATGTAGTTGTTTGTGGAACATATATCCCAAATCAATATTTCAGAAGATGCCAACCCAGACATCCAGAGGGTAAATTAACAATTCTTGCATGGCTAAAAATCTCATTCATATTATTCAAATACTGACCCAAAAGGGAATTCAAGACTGGTTTTAAAATAAACCACATCTGAAAGCCACATGATTCCTAACTAAGAAGAAAGGCGTATTTTATATATTCCTGACCCTAGAGCCTTTGTAAAGAAATGCCATCAATCAGGGTCAACAGTATCATGTCAGTCAGAATGCCCTCTTTAGTGGGCCCTTTAAACACTGTAAGTGAATTGAAAGAAAAGTTCACCAAAAGATGCAGGTAAAGCTGTTTGTAGCTGTTTCACAGTATGGCAGGCGATGTGAAAAGGGTTGAAGACACCGTTGTTACCCAGCCCAGTTCCACCAGTGTGTCAGCAATTTATCCACTAGTGCACATCCACAGATCTTCCTCATAACTTCTTTCCCTCTTATCCACGACCACATCACCTCAGATCTTCCATGTCCTCTACATAAAGTATAATTTGTCCATACATGGAGCTCATTTTATGTGCTATTCCCCTCCAGGTACCATCCTGATAACAGCACTTTCCACTATTCCACAGACTCCTGACAACCCAAATGCATCTAGAGTCATTTATGGGCCGAATGGCCAAGTAGTGCTACCTCTCAAGCACTGATGGGTCAGCTTAACTGTCTGCTTCCAGAATTCCTGGAAAAAGAACATCACATTTTCTAAGGGCAAAAGGGGCTCAGTGGAATTTTCCCTGTAGAATCTGTACAGGACTGCTTGTGAAGGGATTTGGAAATGAAAAGTAGTCCAAAGGAACATGACTGCTCCTATATAAGAATCTAGGTTTCATTCAGGTTTTCAAAAGCTCTCTGACCTTCATGCTCTGCTCAGTAGCAACAGTGAGCTTGAGTTAATGTTGAGCTGACGTTTGAGTTAATGTTGAGCTGATGTTTCCCACCCTCCATATTATCCCCTGTTAACAATCCTTAGACATGGTTTGTCGCAATGGGGCTGGTGAGTATGGAGTATGCAATTGAATTTACTGCTGATTTAAACTTCTGGTTTTGTACTTAACAGTGCTAAGTTAATTTGTATGGATTTATCAATTAACTGTCCACAGGAAGTTTTATAGGTGTTGTCGTTTTCCCTGGAAATAGAGCATTGTGTAAAAGAGAAAAGATCAGCTACACAGATGTGATGCTGTTATCAGTTTGTCTACTTGTTTTATCTCATATGAGATTAAGCATTAACATTCTGAGTCAGATGTTCTCATTAATGTGATTCCCATAGTGAAACTGAAAATACATGAGCTATCAACACTTCTAAACCTCTCTTTGTTCATATCACAAACATGCTCTTAAGAGTGCCAGCCCCACAAAACTTGTGAATAAGTGAATACTAAGGATAACTTTCCCTTGCCTAAGAACAGGAAAGAGCTGTAAAAGGCCTGGGATAGCTACTGCAGATTTTGAGTATGCCCTCCAGAGTCAAGATCCTCAGAACCTCAGCTACTTCCATCCTAACCTAAATGTACCCAAAGGTCTCATGTGTCTAAATATCCATTTAGTTAATT
Source organism: Ceyx melanurus (assembly GCA_024611195.1). NCBI lineage: Eukaryota > Metazoa > Chordata > Aves > Coraciiformes > Alcedinidae > Ceyx > Ceyx melanurus. The sequence goes on along the minus strand of JANHGL010004328.1, from coordinate 57,097 downwards.
TGGGAGACCCAAACTAATAGGTATTTTTGGAAAATGTATTCTGAATCAAATCCCCACAAAAATATGGCACAAGGAACTAACGACTCTTTTACAAGAGCTTCATTCGAAGCTGTTCAGTCATTCAAGAGAACAAAAGCCACAGAAAATATGCCATCTTGGATTTCATACCAGGAAAGCTTTATCACCTTGAAGACAGTAAAACTGTAAAGTAGGTTGCCCAGAAACACTGTGTAGTTTCTATGTTTGGGAGTTTTCAAGACCCAGTGGAATAAAGTCCTGCATATCCTGATTTTATCCAATAGTTGACCCTTCTCTGAGCAGAAAGTTGGACTGGGAACCTCCTGGGATCTTCTATAACATTAATTATCCTGCATTTGTATGTATTATATACATTTCATCTTAATGATTGCTTGGTGCCAACTCTTACAGGATCCTCAAATGTGCTTTGGAGCAGAAATGCAGCAGGGAATCAGTTCAGGGCCTACAGGCCCTCTGAAAATTCATTTAAGATTAGATTTAAGCCTCTGAAAAATCATAATTTGAATATGAGCAGAGAAATTCTTAGAAATGCAGTAGTAAGCATTCCAGCTAGACCTTTTGCATGGACTACCTCAGGAGGAAGTGACTTACCCACCATTACTGGAAACCTTCTAACCACAGTTTCCTATGGTTAAAGAGTTCTGCAACATAATATAAATCTCTGATCTTTTCTCTTGGTTCAGATATTTCAGATATTAAATGTTAGCCTTCTAAATAAAGTACTAAATATAGCAGAATCTGACTCAGAGCAAATTATTTACTTAATACATTTAGCCCTGCTTTTTTTTTTAACACGTATTTTCCTTGAAACAAATGTACAGCATTTAGAAACCACATGGAGAGAAGACTGAATTTGCCAGGCTGTACAAGTGAGATCTGGGAACCCAGATACTGGACTCAGACACAGAGGAGGGATTAGAGGAGGATGTGCTACTATTTTTCTCCACAATTCCTTTCTGAAAACACAGGAAACAAGGGTAGCCAGCAGAACTCAGTACTGCAAGCTCACTTGAGGACTTGTTAGAAATATAATTCCTTGGTTTGTGAAGAGACTATTTAGCAGTGGAATACTAAGTTCTCTTTTGTCAAGGTGCTGATTTAAAGTGTTTGATAGAAAAATACAAGAATCGGTGGAGCTGCATTCCTGGAATTATCATAGGTTAATGGAATACTAATAATTAATTTATCACGGAGCACATTGTACAGTTCCACCATCCTAAATATAATATTTAAAATTTCATATTAATTTAACCTCTGTGTTCATACCTTACTATTTCTTAGACACTGACAATACAAAAAAAAACCCCAGCCTTCAATATCATGAAGTCTTTGCCTGAATGACAGACACAGTGAAGACAAACCACACTGGAAAAACAGAGGGAAAAATTGTCATAGTCATCTTTTAATACCTCGGCTCTCTTTTAATACCAGACCTGTATAAAGCAATCCTGTGAGTCGTAGAAATTATATTTCCTTCTTGCCACATTATAAAGACATTAGAGCTACTACTAATGTTTCTATCTTGTTCTGGGAATGGCTTTGCTTTAGCTGAAGCCCAAGTATGCTGAATCAGATATATAATAGAATATTATCCTTGTAACCAAGCTAGATAGAAGGGATAAGAGCAGATAGTGAGATGGATTAAGAACTGGTTGGACAATAGAGTCCAAAGAGTGGTGGTTAATGGTGCCAAGTCCAGCTGGAGAGCTGTAACCAGTGGAGTCCCCCAGGGATCAGTGCTGGGTCTATTCCTGTTCAACATCTTTATCAATGACAATAATGATGGGACAGAGTCTGCTCAGTGAGATTGCTGACACGAAGGAGGAGTGTGTCCAGCAGATCAAGGGAGGTTCTGCTCCACCTCTACTCTGCCCTGGTGAAATCTCACCTGGAATACTACATCCAGTTCTGGACCCCCCCCAGCTCCAGAGGGGGATCTACTCAAGTGAGTCCAAAGGAGGGCTACAAGGATGATTAAGGGACTGGAACATATGTCTTATGAGGAAAGGCTGAGAGACCTTTCTCTCTTTAGTCTGGAGAAGACTGAGAGGGGATTTAATAAATGTTTATAAATATCTGAGAGCTGAGTGTCAGGAGGAGGGAGGCAGCCTCTTCTCATTTGTGCCCTATGATAGGACAAGGGGAAATGGATGAAAGCTGGAACAGAGGAAGTTCCACCTCTATATGAGGAGGAACTTCTTTACTGCAAGGGTCACAGAGCACTGGAATGGGATCCCCAGAGAGACTGTGGAGTCTCCTTCTCTGGAGATATTCAAGACTGGATTAATTCCTGTGTGACCTGTGCTAGATTAGATTATAGTATATAGTCCTGCTCTGGCAGGGGGCTTTGACTCAAAGATCTTCATGGTTCCTTCCAACCCCTGACAAACTGTGATCATGTGGAAATACTCAAATAATGGGTCCAAATCTCTCTCCACTTACAGTTTTTTGAAGAACTATAGAACTATTCAGGGGCATAATCTCTGTATAATCATACAGATCCACTATATCACACAGTTAGTGACATCAGGTGATGGTGTGTAATTGTACACTTGTCAACACAGAGTTCTCGTCACAGACTGGTTAGAAATCTTTAGCATTCTGAAGGAGAATTGCAGAATCTGTTTACCATTCTGCAGCTCATGTAGTTGGATATAGAATTGAAGTTCCAGTTCTGAACATGACCTGTTGAAGATGTTAAGGGCAGTTAATTTTTAATCCTAAAAAGGTAGGTGAAATTTTCATCAATTGGTTTTGCTTTGTTTTGTTTTGTTTTTGGAACCTAGGTTAATTTATGCAAAACATTGCTTTGGCATTTAACTAGTCACAAGGGCACGATGATTAGCCAATGTCATTATGAGTTGCCTTCTACAGAGAACTGGAATTCACTAGTGGTATTTTGCATTGCATGAAATTGCCTGCAGGTATTGTAGAGTCAACCCCAAGCCAAATTATAAGCATTGTTGGAGTTTTGTTTTTTCTGTAGTCTTGCAGTGCTCTTCCTTTGTGTGTAAACCACATGAAGAAAATCTTCTTTGGCTTCCCCTGATGCCAGATCACTTCATATCAAAATAGATTAATGTTAGCCAGAGCAGTTAATGTTTATATTACAGTTTTCTCTGAGGCAATATCTTTTCTCTAATTACAACATAAGGACATCCCCACAGTTGGAGCCCAGGGTTACAGTACAATGACCATCCCCGTTAAACCATCTGAGAGATGACTAATAACTCCAGTGAGATAAAAAACAAGGCACAGTACTTTATGAGTTAATCTTAAAATAATTTTTTTAAGTTCTATTCTCATATTTCAGGAAGTTGTTTTTTGAGTGTTTTGTAATAGTGAGAGGATCCAGGAGACAATAACCTCTGCCAAGTGACTCATGTTAGTTTTATACGGGTATCTTTCCACAGTTTTTAATGGAATTCTTGATACATGTATGTCACTAGGGACATGTTAAAAATCTCTGAGAGGAGGAATAAGGTTAACTATTTATTTTCTGTTATTATAATAGCTACATTAAGAGCATTATTTGCTGATTTAACATAGGTTATAAGCAAACAAACATCAATTTATACCATCAAATAATTTTATCTCTATTGTTTGTATTCACTTTTCATCAAGATGGAAACTAAATAAAAAAATAATATAGGGATTATGATTATTTCAATGTCCTAGAATTTTAGCTCACAATTCCTATTTTCTTGGTTACCATTGTTATAAAACAAACAATCCGTGCTAAAATTTATTACTGTAATTTAAATTAGTCAAGGATTTGTGATCCTTGAAATTCCCTGCTGTCTGATTTACAATACTCTTTTCCACTGTATCATCCTGTATCATCCTTAATTTTATGTAATCACCATTTGCAAGGTTTCCTGTTATAGCTACTGCCTTACAGAACTAAGGTTATTTATCCTCTCAGAATGTTTGCTCTTATTGTAGTGAATTTTGTATAGGCTAAGAGTCTCAATACTATGTAATTGTTTGTTTGCTTGCCCACTCTTTTGAACAAGTCTTTCAGACATTATCAAGCTCTAGTAATCAATGGAATCTCAGGTGTCCACTAACCATTTAGCAATTTGTGAGTGTTGGTTTTGAATTTTTGAATGTTGAAAGCAATTGGATGTTGGTTTCATAGCAGCTAGCATGTTTACTCTTTATTTTATTCCAAAGACAGCTGTTGAAAAACTTTCATATATATAATTATTTCATCTGAGGAAAGAAGTAACTACGCAAATATCTCGATTTGTACAATTCGAATAACTACTTTTCCATATCTACTTGTTTTCTGCTTGATCCAAATATAAGTGGGAAAGTTTTTTAAAGTGAAGCTCTTCTCACTGTTGATTTTTGTTAAATTTAAGGTGCTTTTTTATGTTTTGCTATTTATAATCCTCTTCATTCTTTGTGCATAATATGTATCAAGTAAGTTGAAATAAAATTATTCAATAAATCACATTATTCTAAAGAACAATGAAAATAACAAATGGATGACACTGAAATGGTGATAAATAGTTTGGGGTTTTTTTAAATATTTTCTTACATTATTAGAATCTCTTTCACTTCTGAATAAACTCTAGCTCCCAGTGCTGTCAGACTAGGAAAGCACTACCTGTGTTGATTTTGTCAAAGAAAAATGTTATTGAACATTATGATCTGTTAAATTCCAAATCTTATTTAGGCAATTAGTGCAACTCTTGTTATCTCTGAACATGCAACTGAAAAAATAAATGAACAGTACAAAATACACCCATGGCTCCTGAAACAAAGACGAGCTTATTCAGAGAGATGTTATTTGAAGATAAGAACAACACTCTGGCACCATGCCTCTGCCTCCAGTGCCATGAAACCAATCTTCTGTGACAGCTTTGATGGTCTCTGTGTTCCTGGAGGTAGGTGGGTAAGAGGACAGTACTTTTTTCTTGCAGGTAGACAGAAAACCCCAAAGACAACATGTGAACTAAATCTGTTTGAGATGGACCTCACAATAATTACAGTCATAATTATTAAAGTTGTAAACCCACAGTAAGTCTGATTTTGCCCATCTATACCTTCCTAGATTCTACAAACAAAAGCATAAAGTAGCAAAATCAGCAACTTTAGCCTAGGGCCAAGAAAAACATTTTTGACCCACGGTTCAAAAGTTGAACTTCCTCTTACATTACAAGAAAAGGAAAGACAGAAAAATAAAACAAACAAACAAAAACCAACATCAAGAGACAAAGAATTCTTAGTCAACTCTCAATTCTTTCTGTAAGAGATACAGAACTGAAAGTATTGAATGTAAATATGTAAAATGTCTGGGTGGACCCTCATGCCCCTGCCCATGCCCCAGGGTCCCCATTTCAATTCAGCCCAGAGCCACTAGTCCCTGCCTGAGCTATGTTGTAAATGTTCCTGTCTCCAGCCATGCTGGACTGGACCATGATCCATGGTTAACTTTCCATCTTGACCTTAGATCTGCCACCTCACTACAGAACCTGTTTGGTGATCACTGGGTCGCTGCCACCAGACCTGATCCTGCTTTGCCATCTTATATTCATTCCTTGGACTTATCAAGTGTTCTGGACTCTCAGTTGACCCTTACTGCCACCCCTCACTTGGAAAAGATGGGACAGTGTCCTGTCTGGCAAGTCCCTGACCCATTGCCTCTGTGTTACCCACCTGATAAACCAACCACCTTTGATTCACAGTGGTGGACCCATCCCAGATTGTCTTATGCATTCCTCAGCCCCAAAAATTCACAGAAGTGTCCTCTGCAGTACAGTCCACTATGGGCATTTCAAATGAAGGTACCAAGCAGCAGGAAGCTGAATAATTGTCTGACATTGATTCCAAAGGTGCCCAGTTCACGGGTAGAGAGTCTCATATATGCAGTTGTCCTTCAGCTGTCCATTCATAAAGAAAGGAAGAATACCAATACATTAAAAATGGGTTAGGGACATGGAAGGTAAGACAGAAGGAAGCTCTTCTGAGAATTCTTCACTATTGCAGTAATTAATAAATCAAGTCTGGGACTTTTCTGTGTTTTTTTGCCTTATAGTACTGCAATAATGTAATAAAAGTATTTCACTTTCCATTACTGCACCTGCTTGTACAGTCTAAATTTTAACCAGAAACACTGCAAATCCCACTTCACAATGCCTTTCAGTGTTTGAGACTCTGAATTAAAGGCCTTCATTGTTTGGAAGGATTATTTCATTGCCTTCACTGGCTTCAAAGGAATAAGAATCTTCACTCACTTTTCTATTGATCCCTGTTGATCAGATTAACTTTGTTTTGGATTCCTGCTGAAACAAAAGACAAGTAGAAATTGTTTTGAACAATTATGTGTACAGTTTTGTTCAGTTCATGATTCTATTACCTATTACAAAGATTATTATTGGTTAGACAAAAAAAAGAATAAAGGAATTACTGTAAATTATATTCACTAAATATCAACACTTTAAGCAATTACAAAATTATTAAATACTGCAGAATGGCATGTAATTGCAGTTAATTCCCCAATTAAGAATATATCTTTTATTTAGCAGCACTTGTTCTTTCATTAACAATAATTAGGATTAAGAAAGGTCAGAGAACACTTCAATTTCAACACTACAAAACCCATTTAAAGCCATTCCTGCTCCACCTCACACATTTTACACTCAGTGACTTTGCTCTTTGTTATTTTGCAACAAATGACAATGGATCTGAATCGTGGAATGAGCCAAGAGGCTCTCCTGGGACATCACAATCCAAGAGAGATGAATTGTGTTAGCCTGGCCATAGACAAAAGCTCTTCAGCTAGGAAGTACCCTCACTTGTGTACTCAGAGAAATTATCCTCAGAAGTAAAATACATTATAATTGGTGGATCCATTTTCTCACAGCACTAACCTGAGCTAAATGATCGAGTCCAACCATAAACTTACCACTACCAATCCCACCACTGAACTATGTCCCTAAGCATCATATCTACATGTCTTTTAAATATCCTCAGGGATGGTGACTCAACCACCACCTCCCTAATCATCTTGTTCCAGTGCTTGACAACTCTTTTCCTAATATCCAATATAAAACTCCCCTGGTGCAACCATTTCCTCTGAGGCCATTGCCTCTCATATTGTAACTTGCTACTTAAGAGAAAAAACTGACACCTAACTTGCTAATAATCCCTTCCTATTGGCTACACTCACAGTATTACAGCCCAGTATGCAGTTGGTCTTTTTCAGTGCTTCTCCATAAAGCTGCTTTTCAAGCTGATGCCAAGCCTGGATGGAAGGAGGATATCTTGCCAGACCAAGGCCGGGAATCTACACTCACAGGTCCTGAACTTCATAAGATTCCCACTTCTTCAGAGAAAGGCTGGCACCTTAAAGCAAGTAACTAAGAGGATCTAGATTTTGTATGTCAGCATACTGATATTACTAGCAGCTCAGCTGGTCAGAGAAGATGCCAGAGTCCAACAGCCTTCTCAGCACTGAGCTATTCCTTCCCCCACAGAAGGTTGTTCTACTGCTTCTGTGCAATATCAAATGGGAATAATGTGAGTATCCCGCTCCCAGGTGCTACACTCACAAAAACTCACAACAAAAGCAAACAAAATAACAGTGGAATTGAGATGTCAAAGGCTCTTGACATCACTCTTCTATTCAACGCTATAGTTTCTGTCAGAGAAGACCTTTTTATACCTAAAAACATTATCATAGTTTAAAAGAGTGTATAATCTTGTAACAATGTAAGAAATTCACAGAAAGCTTCTGTAGATGTGGAAATTTGTTATATTAGCACCTAAGTTTGTTCAGCCATGAAGTAGCACTGCATTATGGGGAAACTCCCCAACAGGTTCCAAGATGGACTCATGAAGTGGGGATTAGTCAGAGCACCACTCAATATCTGAAGAGATTATTTTATTTGAACTAAATGAACTGGTATTCATCACTATATGAAACAGTAAGTAGTTTAGACCAAGTAAATAATGTGAAGTAGAAGGAAATTGTGCAGAGCAGGCTTTGTAAAGATTGTGAGATTACTGTGAGTTACTCTGGCAGTGTCTACTACATCAATGCAACTGCACCAAGACTGCTTCCACAAAGCATTAGAATTATTAAGGTTAGTACAGAAATGATTATGGCAACAGTCCAAAACTGCTTCCACGAAGCATTAGAATTATTAAGGTTAGTATAGAAATGTTTATGGCAACAGTGTTCTGGGTTACTGCAATTACAGCAGTGATGCCAGCACAAGTATGAACTACTGCAAATGCTTGCACTTGTTGGCCTGAGACAAGGTGAGAGGGAAAAAAAAACACCTGTGAACTACTCTATGGCCATGTTGTTGTCTACTCTCTGACCCTCAGGGAAAAGCTGGGGAAATAAATAAAATACGGAACAGAAATCAAATATTTCCTTGCCCATTATCATTGTAGTTCTGCAGAATATGGCTTTTTACTTTCATAGAATCCTAGAATGTCAGGAGCTGGAAGGGACCTCGAAAGATCATCTATTCCAACCCCCTGCCAGAGCAGGATCATCTAGAACAGATCACAGAGGGATGCATCCAGGCAGGTTTTTAATATCTCCAGAGATGGAGACTCCACAACGCCCCTGGGCAGCCTGTTCCAGTGTTCCATCACCCTCACTGTGAAAAAATTCCTCCTCATGTTTACATATAGATTTGTTTTGCACCCGACTTTGAGAATCCTGTGGTATTCAAAAAACATCCAGGTGTTAAATATTTGAACTTAGGGACATAAGTGAATACAATAAAATACTTCAGGTCATGTTCCACTGTCTATACTCAAGTTAGCCAATATTTTGCTCCATTGGTAGCCTTTTTACCTTGAGGGTGAAAATATATTCAGTACATAGCTCCTTGCATGTTTTCTCTTTGAATGTAGTAATTAACCCCAAAAAGCTTCCAGAGTCTTAGTATGAGCCTGCTGTTTGTAAATGCTCTTAATTTTTTTACTGTTCTTAATTACTGTGTATGTCTCTGAACATCATGACTTTAACTTCTACAATTTATCTTGCCTGTGAACAATGAAAAACATATAAACAGTAGAATACACATGGAAAAGAAAATAAATATAATAAATATATCCATCCATATTATACAAAACGTCTTGTACACTGAAGCAGTCTAGTTATGCATGAAGAATTAACAGTGGATGTGATATTTTCATTATTATTTGAGTGTTCTCAATCCCAAGCACAGTTCTAAAACCTGCCATTTGGGCAGGAAAGTACTATAAGAAAGTAAAGTGAAACATATGAGACAGAGAACAGCAGTTTGGGTGGAAAAAACCTGCAGTGAAACAATAAAATAAACTCAGGGCTACTTTGTAGAGTACAATTATGCAGCTTATGGTTGCATGCTAAGTCACAGTGATTTAACTACTACAAATACCCAGTTCTAAATAAAATATGAACAGTCTGTTTTCCCTTTTCTTACAGATCTAGACCAATAATTCAACAAAGGACATGATTAACTTTTTTGTTAAGAAATACTACATTATTAGTCAATATTTGCTCTAAGCACCAGATATTAAGGATTTTTTTCATGATACGTTGTTTCAGTAGAAGTATTTTCATTCAGTTACTATTCGTCATTAAAATTAAACTTATTTCTGGTCTCACTGTTACCTTGAGCCAATGCTTCTGATAGTCTAGTGCTGTTTGATACAGGCCAAGCTCAAATGGTGTTGCCATTCAAATTACTCCCGTGTCATTAGAAAGAACAAATACAAAAGAGATGTGGGCCTCATGGACTTCAGCACAATAATTCAGAGGAAAGAAGCAAAAGGGGGAAGATAATTACAGTTAAGTAATCCTAAAGTAAAGTCCAGTCAAAAATATTTGTAAATATATAAATGCATTAAAATATATAGTCTGATCAAAGTGAAAATCTGTTCAGAGGCAAAAAACTTGCCCAGATCTACACTACGTGTTAAAAAATCAAAACAACAGTTTAGACCTGAACTTAAAATACTGTCCATACTATCTTCTTAAAAAAGTACTATTGAATAAAACAAAAACTCATCATTAAAATGCATCACACATCAAAGGATAAATAAATCAGTTATATTAGAAAAAAGAGTGACTATACATCTAAGGAAAAAAGAAAGCAAATAAAGAAATTACACCAACTGTTACTAATGCTGAAGTGTTAGAAGAAAGCTATAGAAGAGATAGAATGGCATTGTAAATTATGCTGTTTATAAAATATTAAAAAGAATCTGAGAAGCTTTTGTGAAGAATTTTAATTCAACAAGTTCCAGTCTAAGATTTATTTAATAGTTTTTCCTAACTACATGGCTGAAATTACAGTTGTACCTTATCAGTTAAAACACAGTGGAATGCATACATCTTCAAACAGGGTAAGAATAAAGACAGCCAAATACAATCTGTTAATATATATATTTAGTTATTAAAATTAATGGAGTAAACTAAATTAAGTAGATGTGCTGTGACAGTTACACTAATAACTTTAAGAAAAGCATAGACCCTCAAGAATTAAACCACCAGGCCTACAGATCTATAGCTCCCATAATATCTTCAAGTCATCACAAACATTTCTGTGGAGTTGCCAGTTGATTCTAATAGTAGTGTGTGCAAATAATATGGAATAGAGAAGACTAATATATTTATGAGCCTCTAAACTATGAGCTAGTGTGATAATTTTGCTCTGAGATTTGAAAACAACTGCATTCTCAGGCTTGAATGTCTTTAGCATTTTAAATACAATTGCAAGGTTTGAGGTTTTCTGAGGTCAATATGCCATCCTCACTGTAAGAGACCCGAGGCTATTCTTGGGTTCGGGACCTGGCATATTTACCTTAAAGTGCCAAATAGACATCAGACCCAAAAACTTCTGTCACTAAGCCATAGGAGTTGATGTACTGGTGAGCTGCTAAGCTCCACTACAGTGCAACCTGTTCATAAAGCTGCTTCTTTTCAGAAAACATCCACAAAACACAGGAAAAAAAAAAATAGAATGAGGGTTCATGTCCTGAAATGAATAGAGAATGGCAAAGACAGAGGCTCGCCTCTGCCATTCATTTCCTGCCTGACGTCCAGCACATCCCCACAACACCGTGCCTTGACTCTTCAGTGCAAGCGGTGCTCTCCGGGCTTGACCACTCCGGCTCTGGCCCAGCTGCTCTCGGGTGTTCTTAAGCTGCTCCGCAACGGCCCGAAGACTCGAGCAGGCATTCCTGCAGCAAAGCAGGCGACTGCTCTGGGGAAACCGTAGCTAGCTCATCTCCGTTTCAAGCCCCGTCGTGGAAAGGGGAGCAGGAGCGGAGCGAGGGCGCTGTGCGGGACAGGGGAGTGGGCGGGAGCCAGGCACCCCAGCCCGGAGGGAGCCAGGCACCCCGGCCCGGAGGCTGCGGGGCTCCCTGCGGCTCGCAGCCCCGCCGTCTCCGCGGGGCCACCGGCCGATTACCTCCCTCCTGGCCGAGGGTGGGCGAAGGGAGAGCGGGACGAACTCCCCGCCGAGCAGGCGGGTTTGGTGTTTTCAACCCTGGGTACGTACATCTCCAGGTCTTGCTCTGAGTGCGCGGAACGCCTGTGCACCCACAGGTGCGTAGGGTCCTTTGATGTAGGACTGAGTGGGAGCTTCGGTGATACCTATTAGGGATCCCCAAAAACGGCTTTGGCTCCAGCTGATGCCCAACATTGCTGAAGCTTTAAGTTTGCTGCTGCTTTTACACTCCCTGCCCACAGATGAAGTAGGCACTCGCTCTCCTTTTTCGTCTTGCCGGTGCTTAGCAAGCAGAAATGCTCGATGGGTGCTTACCTACCATTGAAAGGGAAGGGAGAAATAGCCCTTCATGCTTGGCATCGCCCGATCACCTTCGCCACCTCCAGAGACAGGTTTTAACGCCTGCTCCCTATTCCGCCAGAGGGCTCAGGCTTCCTTCGTGGTGCCAAAACATCGCTGCGGGGAGGAGAGGTGGGTCCGGCCACTTCGCTGCTCCCGGCCCTTCGCTTCAGGCCTCGCCGGTGGCTTCATTGTCTTCGGGGGAAAGGGACGAGGACAGACTTAAAATTTTGTTTTCAGTCCAAGTGAGACATAGAGACACAGTAGCACCTTCGAGGGGTTCCATTGCCGAACTCTATAGAAGAGTTAGCACAGAACCAAAACCAAGCAAACAAAAGAGGTTTTTTTAGACCTAGTTTTTCTGCAGCAGGTCATTAGAATACGTGAATAAAAGCCTACTACTCTTGCACAAGGAAAAAAAAAATAACAGGGTGAATATATTTTCTTAAGAGCACGGAAGCTGTTTGGGGTTTTTTTAAGATCACGGAAGCTGTGATGCTTTGAGACGAATCTTTCGACAGCTTAGCACCGTATGCGTTGTATCTTGGAAGCAAACAATGCTGTAGCTGGAAAACATGGGAACCGAGAAGAAAGGTCAAGGGTAGAGTCTGACATTTTATTTTTATTTTTTTTTGCCTCGGCTGAAGAATCATAAGTAGTCAAAGGACTGTCATTAGCTACACTGTCCATAAGACTGGAGGAAAAAAATAAAATAAAATAAAATACTGCTCTGTAGCCTGTAATTCTCCGTTCTGACACCTTTCCAGCCAGGACCTCCTCCAGGCCCCACGCTCCAGGGCGGGGCCAGCAGGATTAGGTCTGCGTTCGGCGGCGCGCTCGCTGTGCAACGTTAAGCAGGGCGCGGAGCGGCGCGCAAAACCTCTCCCCACAGCAGCCGGGCGGCCTCACTGCTGCTTGCTTCGTGACGCCAGCGCCGACACTTCGCCTCGAAATTCACCCGTCCAAGCCGCCTGTGTCCCGGCTTTCCTTCCCTGCACCCCCTCCTGCCGCTGCCCGGCGCGGTGGGGCGCGTTACTTACGCGAGTCAGGGGCAGGCTGCGAGGAGTTTAGTGCGGGGAATCGAAGGGACGGGGTCGGAGCCCTCATCGTAGTGGGCGTGGGGTGCCCACCGACGTCTGGAAGAACCAAAGAGTTAAAAAATAAAACTTTTTTTTTGGTTTTTTTTAAATATTAATGTTCTTATAACGGAAGTTCTTATCAGTGGGTTGCACTGTACTTGGCAAACAAGCCTTTTTACCTTTTAAACAAATAATTCATTAGGTAATTAAATTCAAGTGAGATTACTCTAATTAAATATACACTGCTGTTGAATCATAATTTCTATGTGGCCTAGTTAAAGATGAACAATCTCTTATTCCTGAAAAAAAAAAAAAAAAGAAAAAAAAATCTTTAAAAGAATTCCCCAGTGACTGGAATAATAGATTTATACACCACTGTGCAGAGGTCATTTCAAGAAAGAAGAGACACCAAACACAACATAAAGGGACTTTTCATGTCTGGAGATACTAGAATTTCAGGTTTTATTGCTGCAAGTTCTATTAAAAGACTTTATGGAACCTAGGAGGAAATCAAAATTATCTTTCAAAAGGAGATAAGTTATATAAATATGTGCACAAACAGAAATGTGTCTCTGAAGGTATTAGTTCTGCATAATTTCAGATGAGTAGCTACTAGGCCTCAAAGGAAGCAGAGCATCTTTAAATGCTCTGAAGGCTTACATTGGCCAAAATAAGGTAGGACTTTAGCGAAATTAGAAGTAACTTTGTAGCCAACGATGTGCTATATGTCCTGGTTCCCTTTAATAGCATTAGGTGTTCAAACCATAAAGACTAATCTGGAGAGTAGAAGTTCCTGCTCTCTTCTTTGATCTCCTTCCTCTTGGCTGTTTAAAGCTGACAGTTTGGCTGAATGGCATTCACAGCTTTTATTTGTAAGACACGAGTTTCCTAGTGTTCCAGAGCTAGCAGCTACACCTGTACTGCAGGAATTTACATTACATTGCTCCAGGATGGCATTGATTTGGGACGGGTGAAATACAAACACAAACTAATTAAAAACTGCATAATGCAGCCCTACAGGAACAAGACAGAAAAACAAATAAATACAACTGCAGCTGGCACGACAATTGTGCGTCTGCCCCCGAGCAACAGTCTGGTGACATAAAATTATAAACCTTTAAAATTTCACATAATTGCTGTTGATCATTTTGGAGACAAAATGGAAATGATCTTGTTAATTAATTTCAGATCCGTGAAGTATTCATAGATAGGTAGACAGAGAGACAGACAGACGAGTACAGAGAGAGAGGTTGCTAATTCATTCTATAGATTTATGTGCTTGTTCACATAGGGTTCTGAGCATAGTTTTAACAATTCATTTGCAAAACCGCTCAGGAAGAGAGGATCTGTGTATTCGCATTGCTATCAGAAATAAATGTAAGTTGCAACTAAAGTGGACTGAAAAAAAGATTAATAAAAAGTCACCACCAGGGTATCTGGTTAAAAAAAAAATAAAAATATCTATTTGTCTTAATTTATTAAAAAAAAAACAAACCACAAACAACAACCAACCCAGCAACAAATAATCCAAGCAAACAAAAATCCCCATAAATTACTATATATTAAAAAAAAAAAAAAAAAAAGATAAAAAAATATAAAAGAAAGAATTACTATGCTGATCTGTATTTTGTACTTTGCCAGCTGTCTGCAAGAGTCGTGGTCCCAGCAGAGAGGGCAGAGCCTCAGCACCAGCCTTCCTGGAGGACTCAACTGCTTGTTGCCAGTGCCTGCTACAGCTACAGTAGTTTGGGAAGGACCATTTCCCAGCTCAGCTAGAAGGATTCAGGGACTCACCAGTCTGGCCACTGAGATGAGACAGATGGTGCAACAATGAGGCTCCTGCACCCCACGTTTGGGTTGGGCAAAGCACATCATAGCTGAGCTGGAGGTGCTGCCTGCCTCAGCCATCTCTGCCCCTCTCGTGAACTAGAGCTCTGCATCTTCCCCTTCCCTGTAGACGCTGGCAGGAGGCAACAACGGGCACCTGAGGAAAACAGTTGGCCTTGCTCAAATAAGCAAGCTGGCAGTAGTTTCCATAAGCTGACTTAACAAAAAATAACATAAAAAAACCAAAGCCCCCCAAAACCCCCAGAACAAATAAAACAAACAAGACCCAACACCTAGAAAGGGCCAGTAGCGAGACCCCACTGTCACAAGCACCTGTTCCCCCTCTAACGGTGCACCACTCACACACTTTTTCTCCTTTCTTTGTCATTTGTCCTGTAGATTAATCTGTCACCTCCATCTGCTTCAGACCAAACACGCTGAGTAAATATGAACATTATTAGAAAACTTTTTTCCCCGCTAGAGCAAATTAGACAGCTGGAGGTTACATTTCTTTCGAACATTGACAAGCCATTAGCAGGCACAACATAAAGCAGTTGGCTGCACACACAGCCATGCAATGTTTGCTGGGCTGATACAGCAAAATCAAGGAACTTGTGCCTTGCGCCCAGCTGCAAATGCCAGAGAGGCTTCCGAACGCCACCAGTCTTACGGCAACTGTCACACCAGAAGAGCTGATCTTCCTAGACAGTGGAAGTGCACAATTAGGTCACATTAAACATTTAGAAAATACCACCGCGGTTCCACATGCCAGCTAAAAGTGAGTGACACTGTAAAACAGGTCCAGCTGGCAAAAGCCATCCCAGCACTAGTCCGTATTTTTTGCTGTTTATGGATGAGGTCTGCAGGCACAGAAGTGTGAGCAATCGCCCGAGCAGAGGCAGTCCTGATGCTTTCCCAAGAGGTAGTGAAAGAAGCCAGCCAAGCACCACCCACAGGCGGGATTATCTGCCCCAGGAAGCTGCCGCTGCCTCTGCATTTGCAGCAGCAGAGGGGTGGGTACCCCTCTCCTTCGTTTTGATGCATCACTCAGGTTTTTCAGGACACTTTCATTTAGGGTCAGAAAGAACAAACTGCAGCAGTGATACTCACAGTTGAGGCTTCAAGACTTTAATAAGGTGGGCTTTTTTCTGTGTGCAGCAGCAAGCACAAGGACTAGAGCACCTAGCCCTCCTACAGCAGGGAGAGCGTTTGCAATGCCTTTATCCTTTCACCTACACACTACAAAGCCTGTCCTTGCCAGAGGTGGACTAGTGAGAAAAGTACCTCCCACTCTGCTTACAGAAATCCTTTAGCATCCTGTCAGCATCACCTAATTTCACTCAGTTGATTTCAGTCTTGCAAAGTAAAAAATGAAAGATAGTCCTTTATGCTACCAGCTCTGTCACAGGTAACAGGCACTCTGTGGCACACCATGTGGTGCTTGTCACAAAGTAATTGCACTGAAAGATGTCTATGCCATTGCCACACTGGTGGCAATTATTTAAAACATTATTAAAAGGGCTCTGTACAGGGCATCAAAAAGAGGACAATGCTCTATGGGGAAAGAACACATGAAAAACTACAAACTTCAACACTGGAAAGTATTGTTCTGTGTATTTTGCTCCCATGTACCTTTAAGTTAGTTGTAGAATCTGCTGATTACAAAAACATGTTGCCTGTGTTCAAACACATGCTCATTATGCAGCAGCAAGTAGCACACCACAGGGAAATGTCACATAGTTTTTGGGATGGTGTGTGGGCTGCACAGCCCTCTCAGCACATGAATTAACACTACAATTCTTTAAAAGTTTCCCTTTTTCCATTTCTTTGCTATGCATTTCAGTAAAAACACTGTCATGATCAGCATTCCTGTTGCAACATCTCTGCGTGCATCCTCACAGAGCGTCCCCATGGTTGCCTCCCAAACGTAAGAGCGGACCTATTATTAACACCTTTTTTTGGTCAGCAGCTGAAAAGTGTCCTTTAGCCCAGGACAAAAGAAGCATCTCATCCCAAAAGCAGCCACCAGAAAGGTGCAGCCCAGAGGGTGCACAGGAAGCACCCTCCTGAGGTTTTACTCCCCCCGTGGTACCCATGACTAGGGTCTGAAAGCAAGGCCATGCACCAGCACATACTAAGAACCAAGTCGACCACTTAGAGGAAACAACCACCTTCCAACATACTTTAAATTAGGAAAATTAATTCAGGCTGCAGCCCAGAGCAAATTAAAGTTGTTCAAGTTAAAACACATTGATAAATCACAGTACGGTCTGTCACGGCACAGGTCCACCACTCTGACTCGGATCTGTAAGGAGGATGCCGGCAGGTGAACTCCCACAAGAAAACTCCCCTCCCGCCTGCTGCGACAGCTGGCAGCGCCCGGGAGGGAGCGGGGACGCAGCGGCGGGGGCCACACAGCAGTGCCAGCTCCCGCACAGCCGTGACAGCTCCCGCACAGCCGTGACAGCTCCCTCTCGCGGCTGGCCTGTGTTTTACTGGGAAGGCACGAAGGCGTCCCAGAGCTGGCCGTTGTGAGCCTTCCAAAGCCGAGGCGAGGTGCCCGGCCCCGGGGCCTCCCTCATCCCTGGACGGAGGCGCCGCTGCGGGAGCGGCCGCCGCTGGTTTTGCCTCCGGGGGAAAGAGTCGCGCTCCCACCTGGTGCCCTGCCCCAGCTGAAACAAACCGAGCGACGAGCGGTGGCTGAGCTTTAATGCAGTCAGGGAGAAGAGCGTGCTGGAAAGAAGACAAACCCACGGGAAAACTCTCCCCAAGTCTTCCATTGAGAGCAAGACCTTATCGAAATCCTCATTTCAGAAAATAACTCGGGACAATTCAAATTCTAACCTTGGGGAAGACCTGGGACAGATGAGCCCGAATATCTGTCTCAAAAAAAAAAACCTGACAAAAAGCAAGTTAAGTGGTTCACTTCTCTTTAGCATAACGTTTCTCGTCTAATTCACAGTACCATCCTCACAGCCTCAGCCTGCTCTGGGGTTTGTGCAGTAATTCAGTTTCTGTGCCCTGTGTTCCTGATCAGATCTCACCTTCTCTAAGCACTGTGATATGTTAGCAGAGTGTATTAAGCCTGGAATGCCTCCAGCCCACAGACATACAAGAAAATCTAAGATTTCTTTGCTGTTCGTGCAGTTTTCTCAGACTGTTTGACAAAAGTTAATGGTGGCTATTTTTTAAATGAAAGGAGTAGTGAAAAAATAACTTCACAGCATATTGGGCTGGCAGATTGTTCAGACATTGTACAGTGACAATAAAGCCTTTAGGATCCTTTGATTGACATATATAATGAATATAGCTGTCAAACTTTTGTGCAGCAATTTTATTTTGCATTTACAAGCTATTTCACTGGCCAGGGATTTGCATAAAAAGAATAATTCACATTATTGTGGTGCTGCTATTTACAGAGCTCAGAAGACAGTGGCATTTCTACAATCTGAATATTAATATAAAAAATTACTTCTAAATACATAATACTGTATGCAGTGTATACTACATGCACATCTTGACACGGGGAAGAGGCATTGTTCTGCAGAGAAGGGGGCCTGGATCTGCAGGGGGTTGTTGTTCGTTCATTATGTGGCCTTTGAAAAGGCACTTAGTCATTCTGCAATGTAACGGTGGAGAACAAAGACCCAACACAAACTACACTTACTGTTATCAGTCAGAGTGGCAGAGGTCACAGAGACAGCACAAGGTCAAGGGGCTCTTATGAGCAGCCCTTGTGTTCATGAAGTCCAGAGGCACACTCAGTACAGCCGTCCTCTTCTGAAACAGCTTATTTCTCCTATCAAAGCAGTGGCAGGGTGAGTTTGGGCTACCTAGTAAAGCAGTTGCTCCTCACCCATTACCTTACTTCAGTTATGAGTAATAACTTGCCACAAAATCACGAGCCTTGGAGAAAACAGACGGAAAACAACTGAGCAGGCAAAGAAGAACATAAAGGAGAGAGAAAATAAAATCTCACCCTGCTTTTGATGTGCAGTCAAGCCCACAAAGAGGTTGTGTATCTAAAGCTAGGAAATAAAAAGACATGTCCTGTTCCCTGGGGAAAGGTAAGCAACCTCTGAAATTGTCTTTAGAGGCTATTATTAGCCCTGTACTAACATTGATGTACCCTCTATCCAAAGCCACAGTGTGTGAGACTGTATCCATAAAAAGAGCTATTCACAGCTCTGCAGCTAATAAAAGTTCTGGGCCCATGTTCTGGTACCAGTGTCATTTGAGAAAACTGATGAGTAGCAAGAGAAAATACAGAAAGGACTTGCAAAGCAGAAACTTGGAAAGGACCCGCTGACCCAGCTTGGGGTGCCAAGGTTAGTAGGCACGCCGTTTAAGAGCATAACGGGTTTTGTTTGTTCAGTCATACATTTCTTCATTTGCATTTTAAAATAAAGGTGGGGAGGAAGAAGACTGGGTGGTTTAAAGGGCAGATGTAAGCAGTTCAAGGTAACTGAAAGCAGCACTGATGCTTCTGCGTTGCCACGTTCACTATTTAAGATGAAGATACAGAAGACAAGGAGCATTAGGCATGTGACTACAGGGCTGCCCCTCAGTGGCTTCAAGCTGGCAGTCTCTTAAAAGAGCCACTTGTCAACTGGAATTGGTTTCCCAACTGGTGGTGCCCTCCCTACTGCCACACTGCTCAGCCTTCCACAGTGTTAACAGCAGAAAATGGCACATTACTCGACTTTGCCAAATTTTAGCACTCAGAATTTGATTCCAAACTGTTTGGCATCTGCTTTAGCCAAAACAGTTCAGCCATTTCCAGGAATATTATTAAGGGAAAAATATACTACTTGGCACAAGTTAAAATAGATCTAGACAACCTTTTATATGAGGATTTCTAGCTTTAGAAGGGAAATTTTTAAATTTGGCAGAGAGGCAGCCTTTGTGGTAGAAATGTGTCTATCCCGATTAAAATCTACCCAGTTTTGGCCGGATTACAGAACAAGGGAAGACTGTAGTTAAGGGCTCAGTAAAGCCTTTTGAGAATTGCAGTTACCTGGTATTTCTGCCATGGCAAGAGCTCCCTTAACTCCTGCAGAAACACAGCTCACTTTGAGCTCTAAAGGATGGAGGGTGGACACAGACCTACTGCAGCAAGAGGTGCAACTGAAAACCAAGGAGCTCAGGATCAAGGAAGAGATATAGCGTGAAGTTCCTAAGCAAGAGATGTCTGTCAGAGAAGAAGCCAAGAGAAACAGAGATTTGTTTCAAAATGGCCCTGCCTTTGGAAGCTAGCAGGGACAGGGGAAAGGGACAGATTGACTGGAGATGGAGACTGGCAGAGGTAGAAGAGAAGGTGAGGCAGGCAATAAAGAGATTTGTTTTATGACAGTCAGCAGAAGCTTGTGTTCATCCATAACCTTGGACAGTTATGCCTGCACAGCCCCTCCACGGCTGGATGATGAGGGTATGGAACTAAGGTGGGGCTGGACAGACCAGCATTTCCATCTGACATCTCCATATTTTTCCAGATTTGATTGAATTTCCATGTGAAACAAGCTGAATATTATGTGATCATTTTCTTTAGCTGATAAGAGTTTCAGAGACACTGACTCATGAGATGACTATTTGCCCACCCCCAGAGGGCCAACAAGAGCAGCAGCAGCTTCCACTAGCGGCTGGAGGACATCCAGGGTCTTTCCCACTGGCCAGGCACTGCTGCTCCTTGTCTGGCCAGTCCCTGTGACAGCCTGAGCATGTGTCTGACATGCCACAGCCCTGTCTGACACCCAGCCTGTGTTCAATCTCAGCACCACAAGCCATGAGCAGGTGAGGGGAATGCCACAGAAAAGCCATGACCAAATAAATCAGGGCAATTACAATACACAGAGGCACAGCTGGAAGATTTAACATCGAACAGACAATCTAATCGCTGACATCTAATAATGAACACTTGAACATGCCATCTCAAAACTCTTTCAATGAGGTTTATGTGCAGTATAGCTAATTTGGAGAAGAAATTTACAGGTCCTCATCCTGTAAACAGTTTCACAAACACAAACCTTCGCTTTTGGATGCCATCATACTGACTTTGATACAAAATTAAGGCCGTTCGCTTTAAAAGTACAGACAAGAACATTGTTCAAACTGATGTGTTGTAACTGTAGTTGTTAATTATCCAGACAACTCTTCTCACATCAGGGAAATACAGTTTGAGGACTGGCAAATAAATGCTCTTTCAATTAAAAGGGAGAAATTACTATCTGCACTGTATCTGTGGCATGAATGGGACTGATGGTCTGTGAGAAGGTGGGCTGCAGGGCTTTCATTCATCTTTTACAGCTAGTAGTTAAGAGGATTTACAGCTTTCCAATGAAAGCACTCCCCCGCTTGATAATGTTGGAACATTTCAGTAATTCTTCAGTCTTGGCTCATGGAGAAAGGACAAAGCCAATCGACCTCCATCTGAATAAGCGTGTTAAGTAGAGTTTATCTAAACCACACTGTTCCTTCATCACTGCCTCTAGGGATTTACAGCTCTGCACACCAAGGCAACGGTTTCAAGGCAAGCAGAAAGATCCATGCAGGGAACACAGGAAGCAGCCATGAGACAAACGCACCTCACCTTTCACAGAGGATTATTTTTTGGTGATCTTCAGCAGACTACGCAGTACTTTCCTGTGGGACCTCAGGAGTTATTTTCCATGTACAGAGAGCTGGTATGTCAGCATCACCTTCGAGAGTTTGGTTTCAGTTCATTACCTGGTGCTAGGAAAGGAAATTATTCCTTTTACCAAAAAAATTGAGTGTCTACAGAGGAGTAATTGAAGGAAAAGGTAACATACCTCTTAACTCCTTTCTTCAGGACACATCCTCCCTTCCCTTTACTCACTCTCAAAGCAGAAGCAATACCTGAACACACACACACACACACACACACACACACACACACACACACTTACTTCAGTATATAAAGGTACTGGAAGCACAAGGCCTGGTCAAAACACAGCAGTGAGCAGAGAGAAGCAGCGGTGCTTTCACTCCTGTCAAGAGGGGTCTAGGCCTCATGAAGAAGGCCAAGGCTCCACGCAATCTGCAAAAGGCACTCCGTGAACATTTTTGGTTTGCCAGACTCAAGTGCTTAGTTAATGATTCACTCTAAACAATGAAGCAGAAAATTAAGAACAAGCAAGCTTGTTCTCCTCCCATGTATTGGCTGCATTAAGGAGAAAGAGCTTGATATGGAGCCTGCACTAGAGAGAAATTTCACACCCTTAAGTACTGCAGTGAACTCCCCGAGCATGAATTCAGTTTATATATTACAACAGTGGGTATGTCCAGACTTAAGGAGTCAACCCAGCAAAATATTACAATTTCAATAGCAGAACACAGGTCCTTTACACAGTCACTGACTCCCAGATGGGGAAACTGAGGCATAGAAAGCACACTTAGGTGACTTCCTGATGGTTCCTGAAGAGCCACAGGCATATCTCAGATACCTCAAGCCCTAGCCTTGGGGTGTTGGCAAAAATCCTTTTTTCTCTTGCCTCTGAAAACAGCATGGGGATTTCAAGAAAATTATGTGATTGTTGTGTACATGATTTTGCCCGAGACAACTTCAATACGCCTTGTGAAACACATGCTTTCACAGAAATCTAAGGAGAAAAACCATGCAACCCAGAACAGTAAAATACCTGTTTGGAGCAGACAACTTTAACAAGACTGAATTAATAGAAGAGGATTTGGTAAATATTTTTAAATGTTAGCAGCAGATTCTGCTAGACAGAAGTTTACAGTATCATTTACTATATAGATTGCTACTATGTGAAAAAAAAAACCAACCACAAACAAAAAAACAAAAACCAACCAAAAACAAGAACATGAACCACAATCATTTCAGACTCTGCGAAGACCACTCTTAACAGTACAGAAGTCATATCATTAGCACGTGCACTTTGGGAGACAGTGGCACGAGGAAGCCACTTTAACTGTAAGGTCTCCACCAGTACTTCACTCTTCCTGGCAATACACACATCATGCCACTTGACTGCTTGAAGAACAGCTTGAGCCATCACAATTCTTCCACAAAGGACTGCACAGAATCACCATGCTCCTCTTCCTTTTTAAAAAGCTGCATAAGCAGATAAGTGATTCCATGTTTGATAACTCCAATTAAGATCCTCTCTTCCCCAACCTCCTTCAAGAGCATGGCTATTCTTCATAAGAAACCACATCCTCCTCTGCTTTGTATGTGGGTGGCATTCTTTCAAAAGACAGAACCTTCCAGGACTGCTGCTGATCTCTTGACAGACCATAGCAAACATTTCTTTGCAGTCCAAATAACTGGGTCAGATCTGATGAGCTATATAATTTCACATACACTGAAAGTGTATGAGACTGACTCTTTAACCAAAGCAGATGCAGGGGTGCCCTTCTGGGACAAATATACATGGCATCCCCTAAGGAAAAAAAGCCAAAACAACACAAACCTCTTCCCCACTCAAAGCTTCTGTCCAGATGGACAACTATTGTCCATGCTTTCCCAGGACATTTTGTGCCCAGCAGTGGTTGGAACTACCATGCAGTAAATCCACTCGAGCTTACCAGAAAACTGGGAATACAAGGCACACAAACAGTCCTGCACATACTCTGCCTCCACTAAGGATATTATAATACTTCTGGAAAGTCTTACTCCATATATTGTTCAGGACTGCACGGTGGATTCACATGTCTGATCCTGATGGGGAAACAGATTCTATTGAATAGGTATAATTCACATAGATACAGTCAAGGACCTTCCTAAGCATCAGATAACTTATGTAGCACCTGCACCATATTTTTAGTTTAAGGGATATTGGACATTTCTTGGATAAATTCCTGTATTTGCAAATACAAATAGAATCACAGAATGGTAGGGGTTGGAGGGGACCTCTGGAAATCATCTGAGTCCAACAGCACAGGAACACCCATGGCAGGCCACACAAGAACACAACCAGGGGGGTCTTGAAAGTCTCTAGAGACTAAAGACATTAGTACAGACAGTAGTAGCATTAAAGAGGCCATTTTACGACCCATCTGCTCGACATACCTTCAGCTCTTTCCTCACCTCCTACATGCCTCAGCACTTTAGAAAACCAGGCTGAAGTGCCTGACTTCTGCCTCTGGACAGCTGCTTTGCACAGACCTCATGCTTTACAGTTAAGCATCTCCCAGAACACTAGCAGTTTGCCTCTGGTATTGCTGACAGGGATGGGTAGCAGGGTGGACAGTTCTGTTGGCACTGTAGTGACAGATCCCCTGGGAGTAACATAGATACCTTGACTTGAAGGTGATCTTCATCCCACCCAGGTGATCTTCATCCCACCCAATGAAGCCAACACAGGCTGAGGGTCAGGCTCAGCTTGATCTTAAGCCTGTGCCAGGGATCAGGCAAATGAGTTTTTTCTATAGAAAAGTCTGATTTCAGGGTCTTCCTTAGCTATTAGTAGGAGAGTGAGGCTTCAATGCACAGGCTGAGACATCACAAGCAGTCTCAGTCAAACATACCTATTTATGGTGGCAAGTTAAAGGTGCTATGACTCAGGTGCCTGAACAGGGATCTCTAATAATACCTTCCAACTACATGTAATATGTAAATAGACTATGTGGGCAGGAAATGTATGAAATAAGAAGACATTTATTATAATTATTTTAAAGGAACTTTTAAAATATTTAGGTATTTAAATTTTATTTACAGCATGGCAACAGCTGATTGGAAGAGGGCTAGAAGTAAAAGATAAACAACTTCTTCCCAGATTTCTTACTGGCCACTTGGCAACACTGTGAGCTCCACTTCTCTGTCTTTTTTTTAAAAAAAAAAAAACTTTTACTGCCACAACAGGCAATACTGAGCTGTTCATCAATTGTTTTGACTTTTGCTGATGGAAAGGAATTTATAAGCCCGGTGTCATTTATTGTAATGTAAATACAAAAGGTATTTAAACTGTAGCTTCGTCTGACAAAGTGGACATAGTCCTGGATTTCTTGGTTGGTGTTTATAGCAAATTAACCTACTAGGAAAAACCCTGGAGTGACAGCAGCAAAGAGAAGAACAAAGAGGGAAAAATATGCTCATTGCTCTTCACTAAGAGCAGCAGAGGTGGGAAGGCTTCCCAGATCTATGTAAGCTTTCAGGAGAAGGTCCAGGGTGACAGATGACTCATGCAATGGCCCTTATGTGACAAATGACATGGTGACGAATTTAGAAGTCCTGGGAGAGTGGTGAGAGCACTCACCCATCGATGGTGTCACCGTCACTCTGCTAACACAACCTTTGTCTAAATAAATAGCTGAGCCCTGGACTTCTGTTGTGGAACATCCTTGCCAACGGTTTTATGGTGTTCAAATAGAAAACCAAAATATTCCTCGATATTCAAAATAAAATGGGATGATTCAGATATTAACATCTACAGTTCTGGAAAAAATAATTAGCACAAACAAAACTCACCTCAACTCAGATGGAGAAGTAAAACAAATGGAAAAGGTAATTTAATCAAGACAGTGTAGGGATGGCCAGCTGCAGGGGCATGTATTGCTCACCTTTTTGTTGATTTGACAGCCATCAGAATGGCAGCCATGGGCTGAAAGCTCTGATCTTCACAGATGTTTAAACCAGCTTAAATATCCCCTAAGGAAAGGGACTTTAAAATAACACAGAGAAAGGAAAATGTAAAGAGAACGAAAGGAAGCGTTTATAAATACTTAATGTTTCTAATCCTTGCAGAATGAATGAGAAAAATATCATTTGAGTAGCAGAGATGGCTGTAGATAAACTTTTAACTAAGAAGCTCAGACACTAAACAGCATGTTAGAATGAAAAGGGAGGAACATATCCTTGGGGAAAAGAGATGACTAAACTTCAAGCAGAGAACCTAATTACTTGGCTTTGGCGTTCATTCCTACTGTTAATTAGGGTATCTCCCAACATAAAAGCAAAGCCATGACTTAACACCCAGGGCCATGTGACACATGGGCTGAGGGCAATGAATGGAGCTTTGAGTAGAGATGTCAATTTAAAAAAATCTGTGAGCAAGTCTGAAACATGATGTCCATCAGTGCCTACTTGGTCAAATTTGGTTATTTTTGACAAAACCTGCTGTGGCAAAACAAAGAAATGGTAAGACGTAACTGGAGTCAGTAATAACAGGTATGATGACACTAGACATTGTCAAGAGGAACTCTTTGAAATGACCTGTAAGGGACAATAACACCACAGAAATACTCCTTATGCAAAACTGAAGGCAGCTCAGTGTGGAAATCATTCATTATATGAGTGCAGAGACATTATATCTGTACTCCAGAAAAGCAGCCTGTCTGACTACTCTTAACCCAGGCAGCTGAGTACAAGCTCTTGCACACGACAAGGGGGGTGCCAGAGCTGGCCCCTTTAGGACAGAAGGATTTGGTCTGCAGGCTCATGCAGACAGGTGACAAGCCAGGTTTTCCTCTGTGAACCTGAGGTTTCTGGCTATTGGAGGCAGCAGAAGTTCTCTAACTACAGGAGCTGGGAAGAAGGGTTGGCCACTAGATCCATTCCCTAACCAGTCTGAGTTGGGGATCAACTCTTGTGCTTGGCCCTCTCTTTCCCATCTACAATAGGTCTCCCAAAGAAGCAAAGGAAGGTCGAGACACAGAGTCTCAGACCATCTTGGGCTGTTTCATCAGGTGACACAGGTCCTGACAGGAGTGAATTAGAAATGGGACCTTTGTTCAAGTGTAAAATGCCAGAAGCCAGGACCTAGGGCTAGCTCTGGAGGGCTCCAATGTCTATGAAGTACCTAGTGCAGTAAGTGACAGCCTGCTGGAAAGTGACTTCCAAAGCATCTACCAAGAGCCACGGCCAAGTAGTGTTCCAGGGCACTACTCAACTTCTCTGGACAACTGTATCTCTGGAGCTGGTGCCAGTCTTAAATTCCCGTGAGAGACCAGACACCCAAGAAATTCAGTCTTAAAGTGATAAACAGTCATGGAAATGGTTCATTCAAATTTTAAGCTGGAATTGTTTACAAATAACCTTTCCTTTCATTTTCATCCCCTTCAATTAAAATAAATAAATACATTCTAGAAAGTCTAGTTGAGGTGACCCAGCATAGGGATTAAGGACTCCTTGAAGTATGGAATCAAGGTGAAGGTAAAATTTTACAGAGAAAATAGTTGAAGCTGTTGGTGCTTCTTGAAAACTCTTGGCTTAAAACCCCATCTCATAGAATGCTTCCCACTGGCTTTTTCCTGAACAGCGTAACAAGTGACAGTGATCATCTAATGGTCAGCAGTGGCTCCCACACATCTGGAACAGCTTAAAGGCACGGCCTTTATCCAAAGCCACGCCCACAAAGACAAGAAAGCAAATTTTCAGTTAAAAAGTTTGGTAACTGGCTCAACTGGGCAGTTAGAAGAACAAGGGTGAAAGTGTCCTCCAGCCAAGAACACACAACACATGTACCAGACCAGGGTGAAGGGAAAGAGAGCACCCTTACGAACACTGCTAGGGCAGAAAAGCATTTAGCTTTAAGTGTCAGGCATCCACACGCCCATAGCATGAATGGTTACACGTGCAATTGCTTGAAGGAAGAGTCTGGCTCTTTTCTTTTTTGGCACATAATGAAACTGAAGACAAATGGTGTATAAATAAAACCGGGTGCTTCTGTAGTACAGAATGATAACAATCTCAGCAATTCCTCAGCTCATGCCAGGAAATTCTCCTCACATGCTGCTTGCAGGTTATCAGCCTTATCAGATTGGATACGAAAAATAAAGTGACAGAAACAAGGAGGCAAAACCAGCATCTCCACAACAGAGCACGCGAGGAGAAAACACTGCATGTGGGGAAATCCTGAGGCATGGCTTGACAAAGGGCTAGGTAAGGGAACAAAGGGTGTACAGCAGCCAGTGCTCTGCATACATGTCATCAGATATTGCATCCACCAGTCAGGTATTGCCTGAGTAAAAATGCTGAATTACAAATGCTGAGTGAGAGTGGACATGTACTTAACTCAGGCCTACTGCCTGGTGAAGGAAGGGTGTCAGATGTCCTCAAATAACATAGACAACTACTTCTATTATGCTGCACATCACTATAACGCAAAGTATTTCACAAACAGATCAAGTATCATCATTCTTCTTTCACTAAAGGGAAACCTGAGCTAGCGAGCAGCAATGTGTCCAACCTAACTGCCATCTAGCAAGCCTCATTCCAAGCAGCTCTTTGTGACCTTCCTACAAAGTCTGTGTACCACTCTTAAAACTGAGATAAATGTACCTATTTCTCCTAACTTAACAGACAAGAGCTACAACTAACACTATTTTGAAGATTAGAGACACTATAAAAAGTGATTTTTGTTCATTCCCAGAGACTTTTAAGAAAATACTATAAAAACCTCTAACTGAAGAGGTTTTACAACCTTGGCTTCCCAGATACCACAGGACACCCAATGGGAGAGCAAAGAGAGAACAGTCTCACAAGCAGTGTCCCACTCACTCTTGAGCTGTATCCCATCGACTGTTGGGAGCTCAGATGTAGAATCACAGGAATGCTCCTCATACCACTGGCTGCTTCAGTATGAAGTGATACCACAAACCTTGCTTAATGATTAATGGTCCAGGTCATCCATGTCCAGCAGCAGTAAGATTGCTTCAGGAATCTCTACTGTGTGGAAAGCACTTGTGTTGCTCCTCAGCATCTGCTCTGGGTAAACAACCAAATGATTATATGGACAATTAGCAGCCCAAGACACACTGGTACAGGTACCTATTCCCTTCTGCACACTAGTGTAAACCTGCCACGTTCATTCTAGGGCCTCTCCTGTATTTATTCACTATAGCTAAAGATCCTTTCTAGATACCTATGTACTTCTGGTATCTTGCAGTGTCACAACATAAACAGCTTTCTGTGCCACATCTGTCTCAGAAGAGACCTGGAAATCTTCGCTTCAGCTCACCTGGTGCTTTGAAACACCATTGTGCCTATGCCTTCCTTACCTGAATACTCAAAACACATAATCATTTAATATTGAGTGATTATCTCTGCCATAAGTTTAACAGAATTAGAGCTTCATATTTCAAACACAACACTGCAAAAGATAACTCCTGTAACTTTCATTTATTAATTATGGATTTTAGCCAAATTTAAGACCACCTTCTGCATGTTTCAATGAAGTTAAAACTACAAAGGCAATCTCTACATAAAACAGCCATATCTCCAGTTTTTTTCCTAGGGCTTTCATTTTCTATTAGATTGCTAGTAACGAAAGACTCCAAATAAGACTAAAATAAAAATCTTTTTAGAAGCAATGCCATAGACAATATATAATTAACAAATTAAGAAGCCTGAAATACTCCATAGAACAGCCCTTACCACCTTTTCATCTTGTCACATAGCCATTGTTGTGCTGAGCTGTAACTCCTCACTAGCAGCATTTTGCTCATTTTTTTTTTTATCTATACAGTTTGCACTGATTTGCTTTAGGAGTAGTTCCTATCAGGCACAAAGGAGAAACATTCTCCATTTGTACGATGACAGCTACATCTGTTGCCTGGCTTTTGCTCATGGAGGCTGTGCTTCAGAATACACACATTTATGTCACAAAAACATGCCCACAACTGGGGAGAAAACCCCTAGATTTATGTGAAAATTCTCTAAGTGATTGCTGGAATTTCAGAGTGTGATAAAACTTCTAAAGACAGTAATTATCAGTCTCTGGATCTTTTCAATCAAGTATTTTAGATGCAACAGAAAGACTGGAATTAACATGAACTATTATTTTAATCTAACTATCCTTTTGACACATATGACAACTAAATATTTGTAAAAAATATGTATTTACAGTATAGTCTTGAAATAAACTCATTAAAACTACAATTTCTTGCTCCCAAAGAAATATAAAAAGAAAACAATACAGTAGTTTATACCCCATTTATTAAGACAGAGCCATCTATTACTTAATACACTGGTTGAGTAGCCAGAAAACACATTATTTTCTTACTCTATGAAGATGCAAGACAGTTTGGCAAACAGGTAACAAAGAAACCGGGCAGGGTGGAGAAACATTTAATCTGCAGCAGGTTTAAAGCCATGTAAGCTGGGGAGCCAGAGAGCAGCGGTGCCAGCCAGCTCCTCGAGTGCCCGCGGGCTCTGCCAGGGCCCCTCGGCTGGAATGTCTGGAGCCTGGGAGCCGCTTGCTGGGCACCTACCAAGGGGCATCCCCAAAGCTACAGCGGCTCCGCAGGGAGCTGTGCATTTGTCAGAAAGAAGGCTTCAGGTAAGAGAGTTTATAGTGCAATCTCAATTAGTTTGTGCCCACAGTGTCGTTATTCATTCTCCCAAAACAGCTGAAATATAACTGTGCAGGAATTTGCCATCTCCATAAAGATGTTACAAAGTAGTGCTTACGCAGCTGGTGACTATATAGATTCCATTTTAATAAATATATCTCTTCATGCTTTTGAAAACTACAAGTGAGAAAGCAAAAGTGACAAAGCAGCCAAGTACTTCTGTATCTTCCAAAATCTATTACAATTCTCAGGGCTCTCAGAAGTTAATATACCTTATTGCACAGGAAGCACAACCATGGCCATTTAACAGCTGCTCAGAGGGGAACAAAACCTATTTCACCTTTCTCTTTCTCACCAAGCTACAACTCATTCTGAGAAATCAGAGGTTGCTTTCCTCCAGAACAGCAAGTTCAGACACATTTCTGCTTGTCAGTGAAGCTGTGTGCTTAACAAGGAAATGTGCAACATTAACTATATCACAAATACACAATTAAGTAGAGACTTTTTTTCTTTCTACTAAAAAAAAAAGGGGGTCAAGCACCAGGAGCTTAAGGTCATAAATAGTGTGTTGGCCCTAAGAAACTTAGCTAATAAGAGCTGTAGCTTTAATACAAATTTACAAAGAGAACATTTATTCAGCTTGAAAAGCATACACAATGGTTACCTTGATAACAATAGATTGAAAGATGGTATCATGTTAACATCCTATCGATACGCAACTTTTATAAATGGAATATTTTATAAAAATAAGAAATGGCAATGCTTCATTGAAACAACAGATTTAAAATTTGCTTCTTGGAACAACTACTCTTAAATCTGTATGTAAACATGCAAGCAAATTTAGTAAAAGTATCAGATTTATTCTCAGTCTTTAAATTACTGTAAGGTTAAAAAACATAAAGAGGTGGGATTTTGATTATTTTTTTTTTCTTTAAAAGATTCTTGATTTAAGACCATGACAGGAGGAAAACTTCTTAAACATCTTCTAGAGATCCTTACCTCAATGCAAAACATTTAGAGAATATATCTTGTGGTGAAAACATCAGGTCATTTTCAAAGCTCTCATTGGTAGCACTTTCAATTAAAAGAAAAAAAAAAGGCGGAAGAAAATTCAGACATTAAGTCAACCATATTTGGTAGACACAACCCATGCCCAAGCTAAATGATTTGTCTATTGTGAGATTTTATTTTTTTTTTAGAAAGCAATTTTGAACAACAACAAAAAAATCAATCTAATTTTGTGACGGTCAGGAAACAACAGCTTAGGCAAGTGTGGCAATAGCAAGAGAACACACACCACTCAACTGGCTGTGAGATAGAAATACAGCCGAAGGTACAAATTTTAAAAAGTCTTTATTTGCAATGCATGCCATACACAAAGTTAGAGAGAACTTTCAGAACTCCAATATATTAGTGCTCAGCATATTGGTGTACTTCAGGTAGCTTCAAAAAAGACCATGAACGTACACATGCTTGGAGGCATCTTGCTAATATATACATGGGCTACCTAGACTCCTACTGACTAACGTGGCACATACAACTGCTTCCATAATTTTAAATGTGAATGGTTTTAAAAGGAGACAAGTACTGTTATTTTAACACAAAATTGCAGAAGATTCAGTTCATATTTTCCCACTAAATACTATGTTTTAAGATAATTAAAAAAAAAAAATAATTCACTATGCTTCCTGCAAATTCATGTCTCTGGTACTCAGCAACTTTTGATTTAACAGCTTCATCCTTACATGCAACTTTTTGCAGAGACATGCTTTAGAGCATCCTCAAATATTTGGGCTTGCACATCAATACTAAAGCAAACTAATTTTGCATCACAAATTCAAAACCTTTGCTTAAGTAGTGCAGAACCTCAAAGTTCAACATGGACTTCAAGGATGTGAGTGACTGTCAGGATGACATCTAGCACAGGCATAAATTAATCTTATTAATCACTACAGATATGTGGGCCTTTCAAAGACTATATACTTCTGATTTAAAGACTATAATTTTGTAAGCAACAAGTCTTCAAATGCACACAAAATGCACAGGATGTATATTCAAAACACAGCTTTGTAACTGATTTTCTTAAGAGAAGTTTCATGACAAGTAAATTATCTGGAAAAGTGTCTACATGTCCTTAACTGTATTTTAAATTTGTACGTCTTCTGAAAACTGATAAAAAATTCCTACCCATAGACCCTCGTACATATAGTCAAAATAGAGTTACTTTTCTCCAAATCCACTGAGACAAATGGAGACTTCTAAAAAGATCTGGATTTAATGCCCTAATTTTTGTAATTGTAATTATTTTCTACAAACGATTATCCAATTAGAGTAAAAAAATCTCCATGCACTATAAATGCATTGATGACTGTTTTATTTACATAATTTTCCAATGTTAGCGTTATATGGAAATAACAATTATTTTAACTTTCATATCTTGGTAAAGTGGATCTGTTGCCAACAATGACGTGTGTATTT
This sequence comes from Ceyx melanurus, assembly GCA_024611195.1. Classification (NCBI taxonomy): domain Eukaryota; kingdom Metazoa; phylum Chordata; class Aves; order Coraciiformes; family Alcedinidae; genus Ceyx; species Ceyx melanurus. Next base: position 24,597 of record JANHGL010004328.1, on the reverse strand, counting down.
ATACGCAACAGACCCACCAAATTGTGCCAAGTATTCAAAGATCTTAATTCCCAAATATAGCACCACTACCCTGTTTTTTTCAAATATGGTCAAAGATCTTTTAAGATTTTTTGCAAGTTACTCCTACTGAGGAAGCCCTTCCTATAGCCCTTTCTGCAGACATGAGATTCGCCTCAAGAGAACTCTTCCTAAGGTTGAGACTCAAACTCTGATCTGCCATGTAACCAAATCAGACTGGAATCACTGAAGCATAGCTTATTACATGGAATCCTGTTTTTAAAGGAATAAATCAGTCAGTGGTTTCTGTACAGCTTTCAAAGACACATACAGTGCTGTCTAAAAATCAGAAAGTCAGAGAACTCCTCAAACAGAAATGAGGAATCTACTACTTGCATTCTCAACATACTAACATTTTAGTGCCTTTAGAAATGAAAATATATTAATACACTGCAACTGGAGTAGTCAATGGTCAAGTCTACTATAATTTTAAAAGTTGGGTTTTTTTTTTTAGCATAACCACAATAGCAAGTTATTCTTTATATTTCTGTGAAGCAAAGCTTTAAAAAAGTATTAGAGAAATAGATCATTATTTTTTTGTGTGTATTTTAAGGGAGTGGTAAGTCCTCTCTGTACAGGTTATTTACAGAAATGCAAGAGCAAACTGAGATAAGGGCTTGGGGCTTTTATTTTTTTTTTTCCCAAAGACTCCACCACATGATAAAAAATTAAGTGAACGTGTATTCCTGACCACACAGATAATGTCACAGCTGGAATCTCTCAGCTGGTCTGTGACAAGCCACTGCAACGGGTGTAAACAAAAACCAAGTCCCTCGAGAGGGAGAAAGCCTGCTTGCAGGTTGACTGAGTGATACCAATATTGAAAGCAAGATTTAAAGTAAACTCATCTGGAATTCAGACCCAGCTGAGGGAACAGTGAGAACAACACAGTGAAGGTACACTTAGGTGCAATTTCATGCTGGTGACTTTTTTTTTCCTCTTTTTATGCTTAGAGCAGATTTTAAAACAGGAATTGCATATCCAATGACACACACAATTCAAAACTTTAAGTGATCATTAGCACATTTGTACACCTACTTACATAAACAGTATTTACATATTCTAAACAAAGTTCAATTTTAACAGTTGAAGTCTTTTAACACATGAAAGAAGATAAGCTATTACAAAGAATGTGTACAGGATCACAAGTTTTCCAATACCATATATAGACATGTTTTAAAGTGCTTTCTGGGTGCTTCAGATTAACCCCTTGCAGTATGAACTTCTATGTAGTGTTGTTCCAGTCATTACAAAACTACTTAAATTATTCCCCTTCAGGTGCATTGCGAGTTCAAGAAAAATGATGACACCATTGATGTAAAAGTTTTAGGCTCTACTGACATAAACATATATATTACTTAAGTTCAGATGAAGTTGTCAAATACTTTGGTTTATCATAGCTTGGGATAAATATTTGATAGAAGAGAAATTGCACCTCTCCACTCTTAATTTTTCTAGTAAAAAAATATCCCAACATAAATTGACAGTATTCTTTGGTAAAAACAGGACATTTGGCCAGTTTGCATGTATATCTATTTACTAAAATAGTCTAAAAGTGAACAAATGCCACTGCTGTACTGTCAATTTACAGGAATAACCATTCCCTACTCAGTGGGGAACATGAAAACATTAGGTTTAGCAGTTAGCTATGTAACAAGCTGAAACACCTTCAGCAACCATTACAGGGTTTGCTTTAGAGTACTTGTTGCTCAACATTTACCCTTTATGTTACAAAAACCATGAGAGGCTCTATGCCTGCAGCCAACTCTATTACTTTGCAGTGACTACAGAAACTTTATTCAATGGTGTCCACTGTTAGTTTCTGATAAGCATGTAACAAAAAGCAGGAATATGGTGTGCTGACCAATATTCAACTGCACAGGATTTGTGCATGACCTATACTAAGTACTATGAAAAGCCTATTAAAAATTCAGTTAACTGCTACAAGTTATGTGAATATATAAAAACAGAGCAGATATACAAGTATAACACTGAACATACTGTACTTTATTAGCACAAAAAGCCAGAACAAGGCACAGCAAGCAGAAAAATACATCAATAGAAGGGTTAGTGTAGCATACAAGAATAACGTTTATTGTACTTGCAGCCAAAATGTTCCCTACCTCGCACAGGTCACTGCCATAGAGAAGTAATAACACACTGTAGCAGCTGGTAAAGAAACTAGGGAGCACTCATCATTGGTACAAAACACTGAAAAGGGGTCAGGGCATTCCAACAAAAACCTTAGTGCAAAAATGTCTAAGACAGAACTTTAAGTTCTGTCTCCAATTAAATAAGCAAACAGATCTTAGAACCTTGTTTCCAGGTAATCTGCTGAAACTATCATCAGTGCATATTACTTTAAAACTTAATTTTTTAAAAGCACAAATGGAAAGATATTTACAAATAAAGTGTTAATAGTACCTTTGAAACCTGACATTTGCTTCAGATATGTCAGATTTTTGTATTCTGATTATAATAATTCAACCACTTCTTTCTCCATAAAAATATCAGAAGACTTTAGATACATTTTTTTCTCTTCACCACTACCTTCCACTGTAAGTTACTAAGTTAGGCCACCAAATTACATTTTAGGAAAAAAAATGTAACCTTTTGTTTTATGGCAATAATTGAATCCTGCATCCTGCCACTAAATCAGTAATTCACACTGGAAGGTATTTAACTGTCCAAGAGAAGACAGTATTACTTTTGCTAACAATGCCACTTAAATCTCTCAAGTGTTTAAAATAGAATTACAGTACTGAGCAGGCATATTCAAGTCTTAATGACTAGGAAACCTTATACACTGAGAAAAGCATGATTCATCTGTTAGTATCAAAGCACCATTAACTCTTAATGGACTGCTTCTAACGAACTGCTCTTCATTAAAAGAAAAACTCTTAATCAATAGTATTTGGAAATTTAATTTAGCACTTTGAGTAGTGGAAAGTTTTGAAGAAGAATTTTAAAAAAATACTTTCAAATATTAGCAAAAATGCTCATCTAATAAAGCATTTATTTATTAGCATTACATGAATGCCCCGTGGAAAATGCCTCATAGTTTCTTCATCCAATTACTACAGCTATAAAAGAGAAACAAAATATTTAGAAATTAGCAAAAATATTCTCATTAGGCCTTAATGAAAAACGTGCAGAATTGTCTCTGCTTATTGTTTCCGAGAGGCATCACAACACAGTTTGATTAACAGCAGGCAGCATCTGACAGGATACTAACACTCGGCTTAACTAGGACGTTGCAGAGAAGCTAGACGTCGTCGGCGCGCTCGCTGCAGTTGAACTGTAACGCAGGGGGGAGTGGGGGAAAACAACATACTCTAGAAGCTTATTCTGATTTCCATTTACTTTGCTTTTATAGGCTCCCGCTCCAGCCACCGCACCCTGACTTTCTGTTTATAGTGATACTCCTTTAGAAAGTCTTGCAACATGGAGGGTAGAGGCAGGTCATCGATCCCATCATATGTAGTGCACCTGCAGATCACTGCCCGGCAGATATACTGCAGGCTGAAGGGGAAAGTCCTGTTCAGAGACACAGTCAGCAGCGGTTCGAAGAACATGCAAGAGCTAGGGTCTTTGTAGTGCTCCAGGAGCCCCGTAACGGTGGAGGAGTGGAACACGCAGGGGTCGTGGGCGTCGAAGCTGAAGTTGTGGTTCCACTGCTCGATGCGCGCGTGCAGCGAGCGGTTGTAGCGCCGGAAGCTGACGGAGAAGAGGTAGTCCTCTTGTGCAGAGTCCCTGAGCAAAAACGTGCCTTCGGGCTTACCCTCCAGGAGTGCTTCTGCTTCGTAGCGGTCCATCACGCCCCAGTAGCAGGGGTTGCCTGTGATCTGAAGCAAGTCTGGCACGAGGCAATGGATGTAATCGATCTGAGTGTGCACTTTCCAAGCCCCCTGCCTGCTGATATGGCCGTGGCTCTCCCCAGACATCTGACGCTGCTTCTGCCTGCGCGACTGGAGACAGAGCGTCGTCGTGTCCTCTTCGGAGTCACAGTTCCCTGGAGGTGTTATGTTTTTGTCCCCGGTGAGCTCGGTCATACCGGGTGCTAACTTTGGTCCCAGTTTATACAAAGGATTAACCTGTGCTGTAGCTTCAAAAGTGTGTATTTGGGCGTTGGGAGGGGGGTCGACCCCTTCTTCGATACTAAGTCTACGTCTCTCTCTGAGCCTGTCCTCTTCATCTTCTGTGGAAACCAAGGAAGGATCAAACGTGTCAAAAAAAGTCGAATGAGGACTCACGGGCGCCGTGTGTTGTTTAATCAGGTGCCACTTTTGAGCCAGATCTGAGCCTGCAGGGAAAGGGCATTTCTCAAGCATTAATTCAGAGAGATGGATCTTTCTTTTGTTAGAGAACAGGGGTTTGGACTGTTTGCTGTAAGTTCTCATGGGAAAACACAGCCCAACAGTATCCTGCAGACGCTGGCGCAGAGAACGGCTCCCTACTGTCCTGTTTGAGACTGCATCCATGTCATGGACAGAGCTCACCCCATACCTTCTCTCCCTCCTCTGCAAGCCACTGCGTGTTCTACCAAACCTCTTCTCGGTATCCAAGGAGCTCTGGGTTTTGGTAGAGCAGGAATGCTTCTTCTTCCCACCCCAAGGGGCATGACGAGAGTAAGAGTCCCTTCGAGCGAGTCTAGCTCCTGTGGTGACACACAAGTCATTCTCTTTCTCAATGCTGATTTCAACAATCTGAGGAATTTCTGTGACACAGTTTTGATTCCGCCTCGTTGAGTTCTTTGATGGGCTTAAACCTAACTGCAAAGCAATGTTTTCTCTCAAAGGGCTGCTGGGCTGTTGAGCCAAATCAGTTATCTGGATAGCTTTCTCTTTAGCAGATGAACAACCACTGGAGTTAACCACATTTTCATTTTGGCTTCCACCCTCATGACTGAAGAGAGTCTGGCACCTGTATTTGAAATTGTTCCACATCTTTCCCACTTTATCCATGGATTATGTTATCTAGATCAAAGATGAGAAGAAATAGTAAAATAAAAATTTAGTTTAAAAAAATGAGGATACATCTGCAGTTAACAATTAAGTTACAGACATGAAACAATTGTTAATTGAACACATTACAAGCACTCGGGCACTTTTTCAAATGTATGATGATGTGCAATGTCAGGAATTACCACAAAGAAAATGTTTGGAAATTACAAAGATTTTCTTTTCAAACATGCCCTCTTGTTCTTCTGCAGGCACATAGGTAGGTCCGCATAGCTGTAGTTGGTGGACAAGAAATATGAAGTCTAAAATTCTTCCTTTTAGGAAGAATTTTTAAGCCACATGGCATATATAACTCCCTGATAAACCTAACAGCAGTAAAAGAAACACTGAAAAACAAACTATTCAAGTCACTCCAAACTATGTTGGTGAAATCCAAAAAGTGCACTAAAAATGTACAGCTACACCATCTAAAAGCAAGAGCTCCAGTCATAGGTCAGATGAATTCTGTTATAACTTACAATATTAAAAAAAAAAAACAAAACAGCACAAAAATACATTTTCGGGGGGGGGGGGGAACCCAACACTCTTCAGATGAGGCAATCAACAACAGACATGAAAGGCAGCAAAGTAGCAGCAGAATTTTAGACTTGTAAAATCTCTTGATATATTAAAGCCATACATATGAAACATCTAAAATAAACACCCCAAAAAAACAAACCACCAAAACTGTCTGGCTTTATTACTTAAGATACAAAAGAAAGAAAAAGCCCAAGGAGCTTTTCTATCTTTAGTAAGAACACTTAAAGCAGCTTCACAGCAGAAACACGACGACAGCGAATCATGAAGATACAGCAAAAAGATAAAAACATTAGCAATGTGTATTCTGCACCTACTTGAGAAAGCAGGTTTGATAATGGGCACAAGACAGCCAAAAACACAGGACAGCCCTAGGACAGAGAGAAACAGGCTAATTCTGTACTACAAAAACCCAGCAAGTGCCAAGATGAATTAGATCTAATTATGTTCTGACAGAAATGCTAAACTTAAAGGACTAAAACATGTCATCTCATTTAGCTCTTCATGGAAAGAGCTCTGTTCTTTGGAAATATATTATTTGGAAGCCACATTCCTCCTATGCTGCCTTCTTTCCTATTCACAACTAGAAAGGACTCTGAAGCACCGAGTGAACATGCTGGGTCCCGTGAAATAATGTGGGTGATAAACAAGTAATACTCCAGAACACAGTGCTAATGACAACCTGAACAGCCAAGCAGCCAAGGAGGGAGACACTGGCAAAGAGGTGTGATACCCTGCAGATGCCACAGCTCTGCGTGTGAGGAGACAAGAAAGGGAGGAAGCAAATAAGCAAGGAATGGCTTCTTGATTAAAAATAAATAAAAAAATCCTAGACTGTGTGGGTTTTTTCCTGGAGTTCTCTGGATCAGCCTGAGGAAATTCTAAGAGTAGCATAACTAATAAGGTCAGGTCCTGAATGTATTTCTAGGAACCATGCATCCCTGTATCATGCCATTGCAATAATCACAGCCCTTGTGGTGTCTCAGAATACCACTGACCAGGAGGCACCAGATGCTTGCTGGCTGCCAGCCTCTCACAGCACATACAAGGCTCACTTCTGCCCAGTTTTTCTCAATTCATACATTTCTTTCTCTTTCTAGTCATACATTTCTTTTTCTTTCTAGTCAGAGGGGTTCAATTTGGGGGGTGGGGAGGGGGGAAGAGAAAAAGAAGAGAACATACAACCTCTGTGCCCATGTGAAATTAGGCTAGAAACAATACACTTTTGTGACAATGAATGGCAATTGCTTTTCTGCCTCAATAGTCACACAGTGGTTGGTGGTGTCATTTTAGAATTGTTCATTATTGCTCCACCTTTGCACTATTAGTCTAGAACATCAGATTGTTAGATGAGTGGAAGGTTCTCTACACTCTCCCAGAAACCTTCATGAACAGAGGAAAAACAAACAACAAATCCCCATACCCATAAGCCCCCCACAAAGGCCTGACAGACTGTACTTTTCAAAAGTTAGATTTAAAAAGGTTAACTATCTTTGTCATACTCAAGAGAATATAGATACCCTTCTTACCCAGAAAAGCATATGAGTCACTGTGTCTTGTCTTGAGATTATACCTCAACATGAACTTGGTATATTCATTCTCTGAGTTGTGGACATGATTACTATAAAGAGAAAAATGGTATTTTTGTTAGTTGTAGAATATATTCTAAATTAGATATTCCAAATTAGTCACTGGTACTAAAGGGATATTTTATTAATTTTATTGAACATGTGTGCATGGAACTTCCTGCTAATTACTTTATGCACATTAACATAAATGAAAAGCTTTACAGAACTTTCAGCCATTAACAGCATTTGTGAGATGGAGTCCAGGGGAGGACCCTCAAATGAGGCTTTTGAGAACCAAGAGGGAAGCCACAGTATCTGGATCACTGAGGGTGCCAGGCACAATACAAATGGCATCCCCACAGTTTGATCTCAGCTCCAAAGCAGTGGTTCCCAAGCTGTGACTAGCAGTGCTGTCAGATCACCTCAGACTGCCTTTCCTCCTTGTTTCCAGCTGCTACATCACATCAAAAGGCAGCTAAAAATACACACTTTTCTAATATTACTTTTCCAGGTAAGCAACTGCTGTACTTGCCACAAGGATGTTATATCATTGTGAAGAGGAATATGAACCATGATTCTAAAAATGGGAAAGTGGAATACAAGACAAATTCTTTATTAAAAGAGTAGGTCAGCACTTCCCTAAATTAATCATCACTGTTTTTCAGAAATCCAAGAGAAAGAAGTTGAGGACTTAGTAGAGTCACACCACAGTCAGAAATCTACTATCAAAACAGTAACAGGACAGAGAAATTTGCTTCTCTACGCTGGAACCAAGCCCAGGACAGCAGTGAGTTAACAGAAAACATTGACAACTTATGTAAATGTTTTACATGCAGAACAGGAAGGAAAATATTCAAATATGATGCATATTTACTGGAATGAAAATCTGTGGTGTTGATCAATCACTAGGTGAATACTAAAAGTTAATACTAAGCAGAAACTCCAGAGTAACATCAAAAAAGTACTAAACATTAATTCCTATTCACATCTGGAAGCACTAAAAAATTGCTGAAAGACTTCTAAAGTTCAGCCATACACTACTGCTACTGAACAATTCTAGAAAAATAACCTTTCTAGAGAGAGACAGAGTTACAAGTACAGAATCCGGCATGTTTTGGTTTGGTTGTTTTTTTTTAAAATACAGGTAGTAAGCACTCTACAGGGATTACAGAATCAATGAGCAATAGTATCTTAACAGTATACTCCCATTTGCGGTAAATGTAGAGACATTCAAAGCCATGAAGTTTGCAAGAGTATAGTCTTCAAGTATTCTGAGTGTACATATGGTGCAATTACAAAGAGAACTAGGAAAATCATTTAGGTAATATGATTTAAATAAACATATTAATACCACATATTTGTAGATTACAGTGAAAAATCAGATGTGTCACAAGATCTAGCTGGAGCTTTCCACCCCTGACTTCCTAGGAGGAACATTCAAAGGCAAGGTTGTGCTCTCCTAAAGATAATACACTTGTCTCACTCTCAGTGTTACTCCATTTAAAAATTACATTCGGAACATTAACTCCACAAACTGTCCTGTCTTCACAAAACTCACACACTGCATAACGTGGGACCCCTTCCAACACAGGATAGGATGCTTATTTCAAAAGCAAAAACCCACAAGTTTGTTTTGGTATTCACATGTGATGATAGTTTCAAAACATTGAAAGGTAAAGACAAAACACTGAAGGAAAACAAAAGCAGACAAACTCACAAGTCAAAACAACAATAACCTGAAAGGGGAGGGAGGAGAGAGGAGGGAGAGAAATCTCAGCCTCTCTGTCCTGGCACACATCTAGCTCCATGCCAGCACACGCACACTCCGTGACACTGATGCACATCACCTTGGACTGTGGAGGCAGAATTAACAGGGAGATTACATTTCTATTTGGACTGTTCCTCACTTGAGCTTTATTCTCTTCACAGTGAGGAGAGACTCCACTATTAAAGACATTTTCTTCCATAGAGGTCTGCTTGCTGAAGAGGTTCATGTCCTGCTTGCACACTGCCAAGCTGCTACTGGGATGCACTAACACAGCTGCTCACAGAAGCACTCCTCAGCCTTGTTCACTCACAGTGAGCAAGGCTGGCAGACACCTACCTTTTAAAGCAGCCCACCTGAGGAAGGAAGGGCAATACTGAGGATTACAAAGCAGTTCCCTCCCTTCCAGTACATATTCTAGAAATAATGAATTACTACTGTAATACCAGACAGCATTTTTCTTGGAAAAAAAAACCCAACAACTGAGTATGTTGGCTACAGTGGAACCAAGCATTTTTAAACATACACACACACACACACACACACACACGTGTTTGTGCTCGCTGCAGACTGCCTGAGGAACTCATCAGGAAGGCTGGAAGAGGTGGTGGCTGTTTTGTTTACCTAGATCATGCAAAGGGACGAAGTGTTCATGAAAGCCTTATTAGGGTAAAGTAAGACTGTTCTGGCTTGGTTTTGGTTTTGTTATTTTTCTAGCAGGCTCTGGAAGTGCAGTTGCTTAGGGAGAAGTATCTAAAAGTCTGGACCCAAAAATCAAAACTGACACCTGCCAAGAAGAGGTTCTTTACTGAGGGGTACCAAGCTGGGAAACCGAGCTGGAATTCCAACACACAAAGCTGGCCTAAGTTAGCCCAGCAACTGAAAGAAACAGCAGCTTCATCCTGGCCACCTCTGCTGCTGCAGGGACTGGCCTGTGCACAGCAAGGCTGCTCAGTCAACAAGATCAAAGAACTAAGACAAAAATGAGTTGTCAGAAGAAGTTGCAATTATTTACCCCATCTGGTTTATGATTTCTGTCTGAACACTCATGTTAAGACGAGAGGAGCAGCTGAGGGAGGGAGCAGCAGCCAGGGTAGAACTGCCTTTGTCCACAGCAGCAGCAGTGGGGTAGCAGCACCAAGGCCTTGCATGGCTACTCTGAAGGGGAAGCTCAATTTGAGGTCTATCTATTAATCAGCCATGGGGCTCTGGTTGCAAAGATCAGTGCTCTAAGCTGTCGCTTTGAACATTCATGTTGAAAGTTCAGCCACTGAAAACATTTACTTCAACAATAAAATGCTGAGCTGGCTCAGTGTGTCCTGCTGGAACACAGGGAGAGCTAGAAGTTTCAAGGTCTTAAGCTGGCAGCCTGTAAAGTGAAAGAAAATAATTATATTTTGCCATTGCTGCAACCTGAGAGTTAAAAGTAACCTTCTCCTCCTCACTGCAGGCTCACAATGAGCGAAGAGCAGTCTTAGTCTGGATAGCTGATGTTCTGCTGGTCTCCCTACAAGCAGCTGCACCTTATAACCAGTTAAAAATACCATTCTAATATACTTTAAGCAGTTGGATACATCCCTATAGTCCATTACTAGGCTTTGGGGTTCATAAAAGGACAATGTCAGGACTACATCTACTCACATTACATTAGAAAGTACCATATATTTGCATCCATTTCTGTTCATAAAAATGTTAAATCCCTGAAACAGAAAAACAAATGAAAGAACAGAATGTGAGAAACACTGAACCAGAAATAATAAGTTACTTCTTAAATACTCTTTCCCCTGTACTTACAGGTTTAGTGGGCAATGCAGTCATCATGAAAAAAAATATAGTATTTCTCATTATATAAGGACCACAGACCTAAACAAAGCAAGTATAAGTTTCAGGTATCAATACAGAAATAATGATTATAATAAATACTTCTACAATAAATCAGCAAAGCAAGGGACTTGCCACAGAAAAGAACTCTGGGTTACTCGTTGAAATATTGTTTTCTGTACTGCTGTATTTAACTCTTCTCAAAAAGTATACTGGCAGCTTCTGAATTCACGTGGGCAGAACAAACAGTTCCATTCAGTGTTCAAGTTAAGTATGGCAGCCCTCTTGATGACCTCTGCAGAAGCCTTCAGTACTCTGACAAAAAGAAGTTATGTGGCTCTCCCCTCACGGTGCAAATGTGTTTCTACTTTGAAGAACATTAACAAAGCATATCTTTCCCTACCAAATGCTAAAAATAATTTTTAAGATCTCAATTGGATATAAAGAGTGATCTAATGGTTATGCATATGTAATTGTTGGGAGTTCTGAGTGAGGGAAAAGCATACCTTAAATAAAGCATACCTATACCTCTCTGAAAGCAAATTAAAGTCAAGTTGTGAGAGATGGTTGACCCATCTTTTCATGCTTGACTAGCTCAGCAGAAACATCCAATTTAAGATGTTTTATAAACAGAGCATTTAATTCAATTGCAAACTGGCTGTTGTGTGAACACAGTTCCCCTGTTCTTGGGTCAAATTATACTCATTTAACAGCCTTGTTTCCTCTCCTTGATACTCTCTCTTTTCCAAAACCTGTCTGCCTAATGCCTGCCCCATATCATCACATACCCCTGACCTCATCAGCTCACAAGCATCCCTTCTACAGAGCTCTCCTCATTCACACATCTGCTTCCCTGTGTTTCCTTTCCATGTGACTAAGCAGAAGACCATATTCTGCAATACAAACTAGCTACTGCCTCATCTTACAACTGATAAAAAATAAGCTCTGCATCTACAATGGTGATTACATCAGAAAAAAACAGGACTGCTATTTCTGCAGCTCGCACAATATTAAAAAAAGCTGCCTGCCTTTCAAATTTTAGTAAAATGGACCCCAAGATTCAAAAGATTATAGAACCACAACTGAGTGACAGTATAAGCTGTGATTTCTTAAGAACTATATTAAGAAGTGAGTGTTAACCTTAAGACTAAATATCACTAAACGAACTTAAAAAAAAAAACCTCTTGCATTATGAGTTGCTCAGTTCATTGATTTGCTATTTCCAATGAAAATTAAAAACCCACTGAGGTTTTATGGATAGCACCTGCCTTTTTGTTCTCTGCTAACATTACTGGAGCAAAACACTTGATAACAGCAATGTCATACACACACATGGAAAACAAAAACAACCCTGAAATAGTATTTTTTTTTAATCAGGAAAATTCCACACCTGAAAATGAGCTTCTCTTTGCAGCAACATAGATGTGAAATGTTTAAAAATACAAAATATTTGTCATTTATAGTTCAACTATATTAATAGATGACCTGTGATTGGTCAAACTCTCTTTGCCACTGTAACACCAAAATGAGACACAACTTCAAGGTACCTGTGGAGAAAGCTGCTGGACCAGTCATGCTGCTACAGCTAATGCTCTGCCATCCATCTAGTTCTGATAGCATCCACAAATTCAGAGTGACCTTCTTAAAGACTTAGCTCCCAAACTACATTATTTTATGCCAGAAATTTGACAATCTATCACCACAGCGCCACTGGCAATCCTAAATCAGCTCCTGTATAAAACATGTTTTGTTAAAGCAGATCCATGTGTAACTGCAGAAGGAGAAACAGGGATTCACCCTGCAAAGCACATGGCAAGCAGGGAGTTAAAGTGTGCCTGAGCCTACCCCACACCCCGCAGCTGCTGCCAGCACTCAGCCCTGGGCACAGCTCTGGGCTCTCCCCACAGAACTAATGCAGCAAGCACCTGGTCCCCAGGCTGGCCAGGGGAGGTAGAATATAAACCCAGCTGGAGAGCTGCCAGCAGGGCCAGCCTGCTCCACGTTCTCACCTGGATCCACAGCTGGAGCTATGGGACATCTCCTGCAGGTGGCCAGCTGAAAGCAGCACATGCTTCATGGCTCTGCACCTCTGAGCTCTGCCCCAGGCCCACCCAGCCACAGAATCAAAACTATTATTACACTGCAGTGGAACTGAAATTTTGGGTATTAAAGGCACTATTATAACTTTGAAATTACAGGCTAATACACCAGAAAAATAAAAATTAAGACTATCCTGGATATTCTGCATATTGGACATATACAGCATGTGCAAGGACAGCTTATGATACTCAGCAAATTGAAGTGCATCTTCAAAGAAATGATAAAAGGGAAAAAACACCAACGTTCTGGAAACTAGCTAAAAGTTGGCTGCAGGAAAAGCTCCAAGTGAGGCTTACAGAAGTGAAAAGACACTTGAACATATTTTTGCCCTCTCCTGGAAGCATACTTTTAGTTAATTTAAGCTTTTTTCATTCTGCCTATTTTTTTTCCTCTACAATATTAAAGCTCAAGTTATAAAAACCCAAAACATGTAAGCATTAGCATTGCAGGTTCAGAACCTGAGTCAGGGAATATTTCCTGTAAGGGGGGGGGAAATTATTGGTTTGTTAACTTCAGAGTTTTATATTATTGAAACAACAACTGTTTAACATATATGCACATGGATTAATGTATGTGAAATACATTATATCAGTATACTATTTTGTGCAAGACAGATTTAAGCATAAATATTGAGAAGTCAGAACTGAATTTCTTTAAAGCGAAGTGCTCAGCAGAGGCTTCCTCTATGTCTATGCCAAGCTGCATGGTTTAGGCATTTCACTTGTGGCTTGCTAGTCAAGAATTTCAACAACGTACAGTAGCATGAATATTTCCACAACCTAAATAACCGGTCATTTAGAAGTGTTAAAAGGAAAATAAAATACTTTTACATAGCCTTTGTATGAAAGGCATTTCAAACAATAGGTGTTAATGCAGAACTATGGCATTTGTGAAAAAAAAATATCTAAAACCAGTAATGCCCACAATTCAAAACATGGTGTCAAGATGTACTATAAAAGCTTCAAGCAAAAAGAAAAGTTGTCAAAGATGTAAATGACTAGATGCACAGGCTATGCATCTGAGAGACTGAATAAATAATCAGCAATAAGAAAATCAGGTCTGTCTTCTCTCCTAAGAGCACCTATTGACTCAGTCCATTACAACCGAGAAGTTAACTAGATTTTTATGGACCCTTCAGAGCTGGATCCCACCACTCAGTAAGATCCAAAGGAAGCGATACTTCGTCAAGACATGGCTACATCTCTGCTCTTGGCCTTACGTAATGCCATCAGTTACATCAAAACCGTTTGAATTAAATGCTTATTCCAGTAAAGCAGCACCTGTGTACATTAAACAAGTGAGCCCCTACTGGATGAGTTTAAGAAAAATCTATGTGTTTGGTTAGCTCCTAAATTCTGCAATCTTAAAGGTCTTTTCAACACCAAATTCTACGATGTCACCTGTCTAACCCTAAACATGACTCCAATTTTCATAAAGGATAGATGCACCAAGACCCAGTCAGAAAACAATAATTCAGTGGTTAGCTAATGTGATTTCCTATTAATCAATAGGAAAATGACTTATCTGAAAAAGCCAAGTTATTAACCTGTGACACTGCTCTGATCCCCACACAGCAGCCATTCAGCACTGGAGAGCTGCTGAGCATCAATGGGCTCCTGCTGGAGACAGGGAAAGATGAGTTACATACTGCAGGACCTCCAAGAAGATGCAGCAAAGAAAAAGACTAGGAAAAAAATTCAGTTGTACAAAAGGTTTAAGAGACTGCATTTCATGCAGAAAGTTTGCAGCACCACATAAAACTGAGCAAACATATCAGTGATTACTGCTTAATGAGCCTGTCAAACAGAGAACACTGTCAAGTGTTGGATTGTACGTGGGACTGCAGATTTCTGGTGACACTGGCATCAGTGGCATAGGCATCCAGGACTCACACACAGGTAAGTTAAAATCATCATTATTTGAAGAAAAAATATTTACCTTCATAAGAGCTCTGACAAGCAGCCAAACTGGAACACCTTTCAGCAAAATAATGACTGCCACTCCCTCCAGACCGAACCAGCATGGAACAAACTGCTGCTGAGACAGGGTACTGACTGTGACATGCACACTGCTGCAGAGGGCTCTGCTGCCAGCTCAGGGGAAGGACAGCAGTAATCTCACGGAGTGAGGGCTCCTGCAGAGTGTCAAGTGTCCACATAAACGACGTGGATTTTGCTGCAGGAGAAAAGCTTTACAAAGGGAACTTTAAAGCCTTACTGTATCAACAAGCAAGGCCATCTATCTTCAACCAACCATCTCAAAGGGAGCAGAGAAATTCAGCCTACTTGGTGTGCTTAAAACCTTCTTCCCAACAAGAGGAACATGACTTCCCCCCGCCCCCATGTATTACCATCATCTGCTGCTCCCCATTACCACACCACTGTGGCTTTCTGTGGTTTAGGGATTAGCTCTGAATTATCCCAGGTAGCTACCTAAGATAGTTTTGCAAAGTTGAAGTTGTAGGAAAACTGCCCCCAAAAGTTACATTTTGTGTTTGTTTAAAAAACCACAACCAGACAAAACACCACAAAAAAACCCACACAACAAACAACACCCAGCAGCAGTGTCCCCTGCCTGTGCCCAGCAGCAGCAGGGTCCCCTGCCCGTGCCCAGCAGCAGTCACCACACACAGCTGCAGTTGTGAACTGTTTCCCTCTAGATCACTCCTTTTACCAGTACTACACTGTTTTTATAAAAGAGAAGTGCATACTGAGCATTAGGAAAACTTAGTAATTAACGAAATCACAGAATTATCCTAAAATATCCTTCATAAGAGACACATCAGATGGATACCATCGCACACTATTCAACAACTAAAACACATGATGCTTGCTGCCTCCTCAGCACCCCCAGGACACTAGTTCTGTTAGCTGTCACCCATGGTGCTAGCACACTCCTTGGCCAACAGCTGTTACACTGCCCATCCTCTCTGAATTCAGAGTAACTGAAGGGTACCATGCTTTATAGATTACTACCTTACTTTTGGCAGGAAGACTGGAGGCAGTAAGCTTTAAAAATGCTGATTAACTTGGTTTCACAAATGAAAACTTTAAAACCTCCACAAAATTGCTGTCTGTTTTACAGGATGTACCCCAGTAACTTTCTCACCAGTGCAACTACAAATAACCTAGGTAACAGTTTTGAAAACCTCACTAGCATCTAGTCCTGTGTTTACCTTTGGCAGAAAGTTTTTGACTCATATGTTCAATTAATCCACAGTCACATTCTTCATAGAAAGACTGCTGGAAAAACTCAACTCCCTGGAAACAGTAACTGCAATTACTGACCCTCTTCAAGTCAGCCAAAATTAAATTGCAAAGTAGACATTTTGGCATTAGAGCTATAACTTCACAGTGGAGAGAAAAGCAAGTCTGCAAGAAACCACGTCCAACTTCATGAGAACTCAAAAATGACATACAAATGGTGAGTTTACAAGAAAAACTTGAGAATGGACTACGAACAAGACTAGCCTTTTCCTAGATTTGTATTGAACAACAAAAAGGGGAAAGCTCCCTAATTTTCTGCACATCACTGCCGTATCAAACTGTCAAACACAGCACTAATGTAAAAAATATGTATTACTATAATTGAGATTTGTTTATCATGGCACAAAATTGATTCACATAATATATGACTAAAGTTTTTGTTCCTTCTGCTACAGAACCAAAACAAGGTAAATATTTGCATAACTGAAGTGTGATTTCGTAACATAGTATTTCTTGAGCCTACAGGCAAGAAGTTACAGGACTAAGACCAAAGTCTTAGACCATACCTTAAGAACCAGTTAGAACACGGGTATAATCACGAATCTTGAACTAATGTTATCTATGATACTCGGGGAGAATATTTTCTAGTCAAAGAAACTGTGTTGCTGAAAACAGGGCTGTGAAGTTCCTCTAAAGCCTCACTAAGAATTTCCAAGTATCAAACACAGATAGCCTCAAAAAGACAACTGATTACATTAATGCGTTAATTTTTTCCATTCTTAAAATTCTAATCAAATCCTTTCTTGCAAAAAGAAGACAAAGAGCACTCACCAGGAAGATACAAAAGTGATCAGCAGATCTGGGTAAGGAATCAATGCACAAGAGCAGAGATTTCAACTTTCAGGCCACTCAGGAGTTAGCTCCTAGAAGCTGTCTTCCACATCTAGTCCTGAAAACCACTACAAGCTTAAGTGACAAGAAGTCCGTTTTGCCTGAATATATAAATTTCTATAGTGTACAACAGAACAAAATGTTTTTCCAAAACAACATGTCATACTGATTCAAAGTCCAAACCTGAACCTAAAATACAAGCAGCCTTACTACTATTTCAGACACAAACTGCTCGACTGGTCTGGATCTTATGGCCCTTAACATCTCTCCCATTCTCAACCCTTAGATGAGCATCAGAACAGGAAACGTGTTCAGCACAGGGGTCACCACTCATCCAGAGGCAACTCCCACCTACAGAGCACTGCACTTACTGGAGACTTTCGCATTTTACTTGTGCTCCTTCTGACAACGACACTGAAAATCCTTTAACAGATGCTTTACTCCCAGAGGAGTTTGGGAGAACAAAACCATGTCATACGCACATGAGGACTAACAGTTCTGCTGACAAAAATGCTAAATCCTCTAACAGATGCTTCAGACTCCAAGGAATTTGGAAACAAACCCCTATCATCTGCACATAAGAACTGACACTGGTCAGCCCAGTCTTGAGGCAAAGTGGTTCTCACTTCGTACAGCACAACTCTTTCAGCAATAAAAAATTTAAAATTTCTGATCAAATTCCCAGATTTTCTCTTTAGCTCCAGCAGTGGGAAACAGTAGAACAGGAGGCCAAACTGAGAGTCCTGTTATTTAGTCAAATAAATTTTGATAGAATACAATTCACTGGGCAATAAAGATACCTCTATTATACGACTACCGTGTGGATTTACTGAACTTGCAAACGTTTTGAGACATAAAAGCACCGTAGAAGACAATAAAATAAGTTATTCTGTAATTGTCATACTGAAGGACTAACTGCTAAGTTATCTTTCTAAAAAAGAACAAAAAATATTTTTCATCCTCCAAGCAAGTGATTAGAAATTACAAAAAAATCTGCATTTCTACAATTTTACCAGTGCACAAAGCATTAGGTATCCAGAATAAATGTAGATTTTCTCAAAGGTCTGTTTCAAACATTCTCTTCTAGAGATAGCCAAGTCATCAAAAGAAACTAACAATCACGATGCTATAATCCAAGATGGGACAGAACTATTTTAATTGCCAAGCCAGTCTATAAACTAATAATATCAGCAAATACCAACAGGCAAACAAGGCACTGCTGAAATACAGGAATGGAAACAATGTAAGAACAGCACAGTCCATCAAAGGGTAAAAAAACCTAGTAAAAATCCTGCCTGGCCAAGACATGCTGTCCAACAAAGAACCTAAGAACAAGTGAGCTACTTATTAACACATCCTTAATATCCTCTTACAGAGTCAGTACTTTGCAGTTCAGGGCCCTAAACTCCCAAGTAGTATCTCTGCATTGTCCAAGATTATATTAAGATTACGAGATTAAAATCTGTGTCAATCTAAATTATTACATGTAGTTTGTCTTGCATCTGTAGGAACCAAAGGTCCCACTGACCAATAAATAAGGCATCCCAATCTACAGGGCAATGATTATGAGAAATTTCTTTCATAGATAAACCACATTTTTTCAAGATAGAAATTGTTTGATAGTAAAACTTAAAATATAGTTTATAACCAGGTCTACACAGCATTGTAACAACCTGCATTAAGGCCCTGATTTACTATTAAGAAATAAATACAAGTAAAGCAACAACCACAGTGATGTTTGCTGCCAAGCTAACGTGAAGAATGTCCAATGTCCCAGTGAGTTAAGACCCTGGCAAGAACTTGCAGAAAGACCCAGCGAGATCTTGGCAACAGAAACTCTGCTGAGTGGATTCAAGAGGTTTTTCTTACATCAAGGGTGTAGTCGGATGAGACAGACCTGAGAGGACAAGTCCCTGCAGTATGGAAGCACCAAAACCAAAGCAACAGAACACCATCGTGCCTCTGCATCTCCTTACCCATCACACTCTGCAGACCACCTAGGCTAACGCCAGCACTAGCTGCTCTCCCTGGCAAGCTGGCCTCCCTCCACAAGCTCTTATCAAGGAAAAGAAAGGAGAACACCATGAATTAACAAAGGGCTTGTATAAAAACTGAGAAAGCATCAGCGACTCCGGGCACTCCAAGTGCATAACAACACAGGTAAACTCAGGACAGGTCAGGCAGAAGCAATTTATTAACTATCACAAGAGGAGGTATTTCAGTGTGAACAAAACTGGGTACCCACCCCTGCTGGGAAGCACTCCTTGAGCTCCCTGCTAAGCAGCCACCCTCAAGGCCTCAAGCAGTGGCATAAGAGAAGAGAGATGGTTCTTGGTGGAGCCTAGAGGGGTGGTACCCCCACTACTAACCTAGCTCAGAACTGGGGAGTTGGACACCATCACAGGCTGCTGGCTTTCAGCTAAAAGATGTTCTTTTGGAAAATACATCTTTTTAGACAGACAATCTCTCAATCTGAAGTATAATTTTACTACTGTAACTGTTTGACAGATTACAAATAGTTATTTTCCTCTTTCGAGACATAAGTAAGACCAATGAATGAGAAACGAGACCTATCACATTGCAAAGAGACAACAGAATGGAAACTTTCACTTGTTCAGCAAATTCAAAGTGTTCTGATTAAACTGGTGGTTTAACTACTTATCCAACATCTGCATGAATAAACTACTAACCAATTTTAAAATGCTACTTGTATATTTAATTGAATTCCACTTTATATCCAAGTGAGGTTTAACATGTTTAAAAAAACCAAGTATGTTAATTCACCATTCCCAAACAGAAATGTGAAAATTAAAGATCTAAGAAAACAAAGCACCAACTAAACAATCTAAGTGTTTAAAAATCTCTCACACAAAGATTCCAGTCAACTGAAGACTAAAGACAATTTGCAGCAGCAAAAAGCAAAGCAAATTCCTGACCTCTTTGATGAGTCAGCTACTGTAGAGCCCTGCACTCTCAGAGGCAAGGACTACCAGTTCACATACTTCGGCTGATAACAAAATAGTTGGATACTCCTCGATTATGTATGGACATAACCAAGTAGTATCCAGCTAGCCAGGAACACACCATATATGGCTACATAAAGAAAATATTTCAGAGTCCTCAAGAAGTATTACTTATCCAGGCAGCCTCCATCTCCCCCTCCTCCTTATCCCAATCTTTCAAAGATAGGCTTTAAATGTTTTGCAGCTGTCCAACATTAAGGCTGAAGAATTCGACAGCCACGCTGTGCAGAAGCAGAGGGTGGAAAGCAACTCCTAAGTCATCCAGGAATTCAGGACCAGTTACAGATCCAGAACAGGTTCCCAACTCCAACGTTCTTTAACAAAATCTGGGTAAGGTCCCAAGACCAGGTAAACCTGCAAAAATGTTCTTTCTTTCTTCCAGATAATTCTTCAAAGGAGTCTCAACCATATAAACTAGTGCAGAGTATGCATAACTACGCTGAGTTTTAGCCAACCTCTCTCTCAGCCAAAAATATCAACCACCACCACTGCACACATTTTCTTACTGAGATTTTCAGAAGGTCTGCATAATCTTATAACTGTGAAGCTAGTGAGCCATTTCATATTTCCTGAAACTAAACTGCACATTAGATGATTCACCAATTAGTGTATTCATGAAGCTTTAAAAAGCAATCAAAATTTCATTTTTGTTGAAAAATTTAACAGAGATGTCCAGCTGTATGCATGGAGAGAGCATGTGGGCTTTTCTCCTTTATTTAACTTAACTAACAGCTACGTTAGCTGGTGAAAAATATTCAGTGTGTCAGAGTTAATTTATAGATCTGACAAAGTATAAGGGCTCCAGAAGGTATAGCATACATTTACTAAACTTTAAATACAATATTTTAACTAGATATAGCTCAAAGATTAAAATAATCTGTCCAACATCAAACCACACAACCACATACCAGTTCAGGGCACTTATTTAATGGAGCAATTCCATGTTTGTGTGAAACGAACGCATAGGCGAGCAGGATCCGAAAAGCTGATTATCCTCCTGACCCCAAACCCCACACATCAAAATGCATTTTTTTAAACTAGGTGGACAACTTCAGGAGGCAGCTGGCATCTCACCACAGGCCGCAATCTGATGGTGGTGAGGCACTGCCTCTTGCTCAACACAAGCAAACCTTGTGGCCTTAATGAAGCCTCCAGGCATAAATACCAGAGTGTAAGACTAAGTGCTAATTTCCCCTTAAGGTTGAAGAAACTACCAAGCAGAGCTCTTGGAGAAATGAGAGGCAAGGAAGTCAGTCTAAAACAGACAACTACTCAAGAATTACTTAACTAGCCAGCCTATTCCAATAGTTTGAAACAGGAATTAGTATTTTAGGAGTTCACAGTGAAGCCTTTATGTCAGAAGTTCTTTCATACTATGAAGTTAGGAATGGATCTTTTATTGAAGACAAAGGTACCCTGTTCAGATTTTACACTTGTTTTTGCTATTTGTAGCAGTAAATGAAACATCACAATTAACTACATCTCAAGAACAGATAAACTTAACAGTATAAAAGTTACATGAAGTCACCTGAATCTCACCCAGTATTTACCAAAAATTGGGCAATTTAACACCAGACTGTATCAGGACAAGGTGATTTACAATTATTAACAGCAGCCATCACTATGTTTTGATTAGATTAATTAAGACCAGAAAAAGGCATGTTATACCATTTGGGGATATTAGTCCATCAGGGAAGCACATGCATTGCCACATCAAACTCAACAGTCATCTCTCTAGAACCCTGCTGCAGAGTGACAGGTTTCACATGCTTCAAAGATTAAAAAAACCCTTTCTAATAGAACACAGTTTATTTCTAATCCCTTCCATCTGCTCTTTCTTAGATGGACCTGCCATTAAAGAGTAATAACTTCTAGATACTTCTCCAAGGATGAATCCAGCCATTTTTCCAATGATCTCATACATATCAAGTCATCTCAAGCTATTTATTGCATGCCACCCTGCTGCCTGAGCTCAACAGTATTGTGAAGAGTATAGTTGCATTGCTTGTGCAAATCTTAAGCCACAGTAGATGAAAGACATTTATATCTACTGGAAAATCCAAACAGATTTCAGCATTGCAGTCCAACAGGTCTCAAAACTGGCTCTCTTTTTTTTTTTTTTTTTTGCAGCTTGCTTTGGACTGAAAAATGCACCCTAAATATAAAGCAAATTCACTCTGACACAGCTATTAATGCACAAAACCCATAAAAAGACAGAATTAAATCTGTTCTGACAAGAGACCCTATTGCTGAAAGTATTGCTTTAACACCAGCTCCACTTGATTATCTTGGTTTACAGATTGAAAGCTGAATGAATTAGGAAGTTGGTAGCTTGAAAACTCACAGCCTTTCCATATCTCCACTGCAACTACCCCAGCACCTGGGGTTATTAATGGTAACAGGGGATTACAGTCGGACTGAGGGCTGCCCAGCATCAGCAGGAAGCCCTTCATGGCCCAAACCTGCACAACACAAGATCCTGAGTGTGTGAAGCACACCTCAACATTCCTAAAGGTGTAACACAATTTAGCTGCAAAGTTGCTCTGGTGTCATCTGTGCACAGTGGCCCGTGAGACATTTAAACCCAGAAGAAAAGTTATATGTGAGCAGGGCAAAAGGCATTTGGGGCTAGGATGTCCCCCATGGTCACTACTTAGTGACACAACCCAATTTTCCTTCCTGCAAACGGAGTTATGAAAGGACATTCCACCCTCCTCAATACTTCACAGCACTCAGAACTGCTATAAACTACCATCTCTGTATTGCACAAATACACTCTGCAGGGTGGAACTGGACTAAAAACTCTCTTTTGTAAAAGCACTGGATCTTTGAGTAACAGCCCTAAGTGAAACAGGTTTACATGAAAGGAAATTTGGAATTATACCCCAATTGTATACAATGCTATATTGAATTCCAAAATAAAATAAAAGCATTTCTAGAAAGGCACATTAGATACTGATGCTGTAAAGGTCAGACTATAGGGTTCAGCAACTGCACAATCTCCTTCCAGTACTGGGTCATAACTTGTATGATATTAAAAGTATTAAAGTGAAACTCCTCTAAAGTTACATTTTAAGTGATAATGCACTTAAAATCTAGTATAATATTTACTGGGGTACTTGCAACCACAGAAGGGTTGTTTTTACCATTCAACCAGAAGGGACTAAAAAAACCCAAGCTAAATGTAATTACTAACCTCCAGAGAATTTTAATTATAAGAAAATAATTGCACAAAAGATGTTAAGATAAAGTAAAAACTCAAGAAAACAAAACACTCAAATGTAATTGAAGTATTTAGCCATGAAAATGCAGTTTAGCCTTCTGCATACTTCAAAGCAAAAAAAACTGATTTTCACTCTGGTGTTGATACCTAATGAACATAACATAGTTCACCTGTCTTCTGAAGGAGGCAGCTCCATTAAAAGTTATATCCACTCAACTTCCATGCAAGTTTATGGAACTTTTTTTAATTCTATAAATGCAAGCTCTGGCAGTACTTTCCATTCATACCATCCCCATACTAACAGTTCACTTGGGCCACCTCTAGTCCCAAATATGTTGTCCTTGTAGGAATAAACTGCCCCAACAAAAGCAATCCTTAAACTGTTAAAACTTACATGAGAAAAGCCACACCTTTACCAAACTCACAAAACAGCCTGAATTAACCTGAGTAGAAAGACACTGTATTGTTCCCATGGGGGTTTGTGTGGCATGGTCAGGGACCACACCTCACATAACGGCATGTAGTACCTACATGGAGTAGCCTAAAAATCACTGAAACTGTGCAAAAAGGAGAGGGGAAAAAAAAAAAAAAAAAGGAGGGGGGGCAGGGAAGGAGTAAAAAGAAGAAAGCATTCGCATTCTGTTAGCATTAGGGAGTGGAAGCAGCACCATGGGACACGCCGCAGTGGGAGAACACACGGCCAGATTCACAAACCTGAGGAGACTGCTCGACAGCGAGAGGCTGAGATTCCGCGCAAGTGCTGAGGGACAAGTTAACCACAGCAGAAATAACACGATTTACTGCTTCTCCAATTGCAAGAAACCATTCGCAACTTTGAGTTAGATGCATTGAAAGGCGACTACCAAACTTTTATGGCTGCTCGTGCGGGAGGCAGCCCCGGTTACCGCACCCGCCTCCCCAGGCGGGGCTGCGCGCCCTGCAGGCTGCTCAGCGGCCCGGGGTGGGCTCCGTGCGGACAAACACGGCAGCCAGCGCGGCTGCGGGGACCGCCGACCAAACCCCCCTTCGGCCAAAGCCCCTTCGAGCCAGCTGCAGGATGAAGCGGGCAGCCCGGGCGGGGCAGGAGCGCGGCACCGCCGACCCGACAGCCCCTGACCGCCCGCCTCGGGGCGCCCGCACCGCGCTTAACTCCCCCCAGCCCCGCGGGCTCCGCTGCGAACGCCGACCCCGGTTTCCCCCGCGTCTCTCCGAGCGACCGAGCCGAGCTGCGCCCCGCTGCCGTGTCCCCTCCCCCGGCCCGGGCCGGCCTTCTGCCCCGGGGGCACACCGCCGCGCCCCGGCCCGGCAGAGCCCTCCCCCCTCCCGGCTCTCCAGGCGCCGTCCCTTCCCCCGGCTCCTTCGGGCGCTGGCTGCCCACGGCCGGGAGACGGCGGCGACGGCTCCCC
>JANHGL010004327.1:0-17538 GCA_024611195.1 Ceyx melanurus | reverse complement strand
GCCCCTGCTCTGGCAGGGGGGTTGGACTAGATGATCTTCTAGCTCCCTTCCAACCCCTAACATCTGTGATTCTGTGACCACACTGTATATAAAACTACTAGGGAAATCCTGAAGTCTCTACAGTAGAGTTCCTCGATAAAAAGGTCTGGGAAGTTCTGATTTTAGTTCTGATTCTATCATGCTGTCTCTATGCTTCACAGAGTTGTCAGATTCAAAAGGGCCAGTTCACAGAAAGTGAAATCTTTGAGGTTTTATCAGATTTACCCCTATGATCTACAGATTGTTCAGAAATGGGCCACAAAATCTAATTCTTGGTACGAGAGATAAATTACTTGATATTGAATGAGTTACTTTCCTCTTGGGCAGTTTTCCCCACTAATAAAATAGAAATAATTATCATCCTTCCCACTTTGTTTGGCCATGGAGCTCCTCAGAGGGAAAACATGATGTCACCAAGTGTTCAGGCTACACTGAAGCTGATTGCAGCAATCAAAGGCAGCTACACCTCCATCCTTTCAAATGGTGACACTTTTTATCTTCCAGTTATACAGACTCATACTGAACTTTATAGTTCTCACTAAAAAACTGTGATACAGGCAGTACAGATGCCCTGTGCTGTCTTACCCCTCTTCCTTCATCATCTGAAGTTGAAATGTACATTCCTCTCGTGGTCATAAACTGCTTTTGCACTTTCCACGTCTAAAATCCACCTGTCACAATAACAATCTCACATATTATGGGATCTGAAAGCAGAAAGGTTTCTAAAGATATGCTATTAAATTGCACATATAACATAAGTGACAAAAAAAGTAGTCAACTTTTTGTGTAGCTAGTACCACTGAAGGAATACAGCGTCAGATACAAGTGGGAAAGAACCAGAGAGGATATATCCAACCACATCTGATGTTTTCAAATATGCTGTATGTGAAGAAAATAATTTTAAGATTCTAGGTTTACCAGAACAATTGCAGCATTTTTGTTGGCTCTCTTGGGAATGCAGAGCAGATGGGGAAGATTTCTGAAGGCTGGAAAAAACCAAACTAATATTTGCTTACCTTAAAAACAGAAAAGAAAGCAATAGAATAACAGACTGACCTTTTTTTAAGTTCTATTTCCAGTAACATTATGAAGAAAAAACAAATAACAAAACAAATTACACACAAAAAATCCCAACCAAAAACCAAAGCAAAAAACGCCACAACAAATGGATATAAGTATCTAGAAGAAAAACATAAGACATAAGAAACTATTGAATATTGAATTGTATTTTACAAAGGGAATGTAAAGGTTCATTTCCTTCTCTAATGGGTAGACAGAGACAACAAATAGCAACGCAATATTTATCTTTAGTTTTTGAAAGATTACTGTCAAGGAAGAATGTGTTTATAGCTACTCAGGACATGGAAAGAGGGAATGTAAAAAAACAAAAGAATGAGAGATTTGGTCAGACAACAGGTAAGAACTTCCAAGCAAATATGGTTAAGCTGCTAAATGGAACATTTAGTGTTTATCAGTGGGAGATTTTAATAACAAACATCTAGAAAATCTAGAAATTCATGTAAATAGTCATGTCTTGGAGCAGGAAAGTACATAGACTGTCCCTTACAGGTGTAATCTATATAACATGCTCTGGCCATAATAACAACTTAGATGGAGATATCTCAATTTAAAACGTATCAGCAATAGCTGACAAATTCTATCTTCTGTGGAGAAATATAGAAGAGTATGTGCAGGACAAAAGAGGAGCAAATATCATGAGCAGATAGTGAAGAATGAAAATACTTTGATGCTGGAAGGCAGATTAAATATAAACTAGAGTTAAAGATGCTGTTATTCTACTTCTCACATAAAATACAAAGGAACTTCCTGAAGTATATTACACAATCACAAGGGGTTCAGAAACTGGTTATGAGAATGATCAGTGTCCTGGAATAAAAATTTCATAAAAAGAGATTGAAAGATTGCATGATTGTTTACAGAAGAGATGAATACAAGCAGTTATGATGAAAATATATTAAATTTTGAGAAGTTAGCTTCTTATTCTTCATTTTACCATCTCCAAAAACTCAGAGAAATTTCCATAAAATTCTCCAGATGATAAATATCATTAAGGGAAAAACTGTTGCTCAAAAAATATAAACCCCCCTACCAAAGTCTAGTATTGATGATATTGAAAAGAAGCATTAAATATTTGCAGGCTGTGCTAATGACAAATACAGTAACCATTGGAAAAAAATAATACTTTTCAGATATAAACCAGAGCAAAGTGAAAACACATTCCTGTGCAGCACAGTTCCAGTGGATCTCACAGGTAGCCTTGCACAAAATCATGATGATCTGTGTACAGAGGGGCATTACAGACAAATCAAAAGGTAATTTTGTTTTTTTTTTTTCCCTGCTGGTATTACCACCATGTGAAACAATCCTGGCCAAGTCCAACATCAGTTTGATCTGGAACACTGACCTGTCTGCCACTCCAAGAAATATCTTACTTTTTATCACATTTTATGCCTACAGAACTCTCATAGGATAGGAAAATGTTACTAATTTAATCTTCTCATATTCTTCTTCTGCTTGCACTCAATGAACCACAACAAAAACACAGCACAAAAACAATTACTAAAAAAAACCCCAAACTTTTTAAGTGCTTAGTAACAGCTGATAGAAAAATGAATTGATAATATGAAAAACAACAAACCTGTTCCTTTTCTTCTTCCTTCACTCCATATGAAGCCTATCCTGAATATATAACAAGAGCTAAAATATATTAAAGAGCCAGTAGAACCCATTTATAAAATAAAGCCCCATCAGGAGGAGCCCCACTAATTAACAATTAAGTCAGGTCATTCTATTTGTGTATAAAGGGAGAATACCTACAGGTGCTTCCATTTTTCTTTTTGTGGAGGAACTTTCAGCTGCCTGTGAGAGAGGAGGTCTGGGGATAAGCAGAAAAGCAATAGCTTTAGTTAGGGCTTCATATGAACTAAAATAGTATTTCTAAAAAACCAAGCATTTGTAATTATTTAATTACAAATTTATTGTAAATAGTGCTTTTTAGCACTATTATAGTTTTCAGATTTTCTTTTAAATTAATTGAGGAAAGTAGAAAATAAAGAGCATATATGATATAAATAACTTATTAGGATGGTTAATCACCTCATATATTCTGTTACTATATTACCCTTAATTTTATTTTATCATTCAACTATTCTCTTATTTTTACCACCCAAGTTCTCTATATGTGAAAATTTATTTGAATTCATCTGAATTTATTCTAATATCTAGTTCATCTTGCAGTAACCTATGCAGCATTTAATGGCTTGTAATTTATCACTATATTCTTTCCCAAATAACATCCCTTAGCTGAGTGCTCCCCTATATGGATATTTAATTTTCCTATCCTGAATCTCAGAGCATGAGTTTTCTCTGGTTACCTGCAATGTGTGAGAGGGTACAATGCTCTTGTAGGACTTTTTCAGCTGGTGTTAAAATCCTTCAGGGGCTTGTAGGTTTTAGAATTTACTAAAAAAAAAACCCAACCAACCTTGGGAGACAAAGGAAGAAGAAAATAGCTCTCTTTTCTCACCTTTGAGTCATTAGTTATTTTTTTCTCTCTCATACCATTTCTGTTGGTCATGATGACCTTGTCTAGTTAATGTAGTAGAGAAATGAGTATCTGTTAGTATCACCAGATTCTAGTCTAGAAAGAATCCTTTTAAGCTGGGAAGGAAATGCCTTGCTGTGTCTTTTTTCATCTCCTGTTAGTATGGTTAGTAAGCTACAAGAGAACTTCTTAATATAAAATACTGAACATTAAGATTTATGCTAGACAGTTCTGCCCTACTGCTCTTGAAATTGCTCTTACTAGGTGTGCAGAAGGGAGTTCAACTTTCATCTAGACACAGCCTTGAGTCTCCAAAGTCATAGGCAAGTGGGTAAGAAACAAGGGACCACAAGTTTCAATATTATATGAAATTCAGACACCTGAGTCCCACTTCAGATGTTGTTTCCAAGACCTTCGCATTAGTGATTTTTTTCCACTAATAGCTGGGAAATTATTTGACCTGTATTCTGCTTAAACAGGCATCTTATATTCCAGGGTATGTTTTTTACTTCATATTTATATTCATTTTAAAACCATCTTGGGAATTGAATACGGAGGTGAGAGTAAGGTTATTTCTTACCAAGGTTTTAATTGCCCACTGATTCATCTGAACACACAAGCTGGTGCATTCCCTGTGGATTACACACTTGTTGAACTGGACCTTAAATTCTTCAAGGAAAACTGCAAGCAGTGTTATTGATCAGATTTCAGACATCACTGGCCATCCTGTGCTCTGGGGTCTTGCTAATTGCTGCCTCTTGACCATGCTTGCAAACCTTGTTTGTTTGTCTGTCAACACAACTCTCAAGACAAGATTTGGCTGGCTACATGTGTGTAGAAGAGGGGGGGCAGACAGTGGGGAAACAGATGGTTTGTAGAAAGAAGCTGTCACCATTTGGGATTAGACACTAGACCTGAAGTACTCCTTTAATAGAAAATCTCCCGGGACCTGAAATCCATTAACAGCTCATAGCCAATTTCCCAACTTCTGCAAGAGAGACAGGCTGGATTTATGCTAGTAATATTTTCTTTATAAATAAAATATTTACCTACACTTCTTGTAATTGCTGTATATATTTGTCTTGATTTGTGGGGATGTGTGTGTGGGGAGAGTCTTTCTCTTGTGTGTTTTGATCCCTCCTTCCCATCCTGCATTTGATTGCTGCTAACTTAAGCACCTATCCCACACCACCACCCATTGAATCATGGAATGGTTTGGGTTGGAAGGGACATTAAATGTCATCTAGTTCCAACCCCCCTGCCACAGGAGAAATTATTTATTATGAGAGGGGTGAAACACTGCCCCAGGTTGCCCAGAGAGGTGGTAGAAGCCCCATCCCTGGAAACATTCCAGGTCAGGATGGATGGGGCTTTGAGCAACCTCCTCCAGTTGAAGTTGTACCTGCTTAATAGCAGGGTTTGGACTAGATGACCTTTAAAGGTCCATTCAGCTCAAATTATTCTGTGATTCTATGATTCTATAGTTTACACATGACATAGTCTAGGCAGGAATTTGGGATTTATTTGTCCCATAACAAAACACGTTTGAATTTCGGGTCGTTGTATAGCTCCATCCTACAGGAATCTATTTCCATAACCAGGGTGAAGCAACTACACCAGTAGAGGCTTTGCAGGAGAGTTTAAATTTTCTTTTAGTTCATTGTAACAGACATAACCCAGAGTTAAACTTCATTGTGTGCTGAAGGTGATTATGTCAGGAGATAAACATAAACAAACACTTCAACTTGATGTTGATCTTTGCAACTTCAAGCATTTGGATTTAAATAAAAACCATGAGAAGCTGTCTTCCAAAACAAGCCATTCCTACATTCATCTTGTACTACTGTGTGGTGGCATAAATACCTTCTCCCTTGGGGAATGGTGTTAAAGATACCTTCTGGAAGCATTTTAAATCTCCAAGCAATTATAAATAATTCTTCTAAGCCCTTGGATTTCCTTGAGTGAGATGCTGAAACCCTTGATGTGGGCAGTGTGCTGGACAAGGTACACCAGCCACAGGTGTTAGGCTGACTCCTGTGATAGTCACAGGCTTGTAGAATAACATAGGTTAGAAAAGTCCTTTTCATGTTATCTTATCCCAACAAACAAACAGATAAAACTTCCAAATCACTTGCTCAGGGAGTTTGAGCAGTCTTGAAGACTATGGTCTCCATAGCTGCTGGGCAGGCTTTTCCTTGTGACCATTCCCATTGCAAAGAACTTTTTCCTTCTACCAAGTGAGGCTTTCCCTTACTGGTATCAGTTCCTGTCAGCTCATGTCTCCAGACTGTGAAAGATCCTTTGAATTCGCAGCCACTTGATGATCTGGGGAATATTTTTCATTCAAAAAGAAAAAAAAAAAAAAAAAATAATAAAAAAAGGTTAAAAAAAATAATAAAATCTGTTAGCTGTCTTTTGTCACAGATGTTTTCCCACAGTTGCAAGCTTCTACCTGAATAATTCACAGGGGATGGTTCTACTGCACATCTACGACCAAAAACTGCCAGGGAGAGTGCTCAAACACACAGTGAGTACCTTTTAACACAGAACACCTTCTGTATTTTCACAAGAGTCCTGTTTTCCAGCCCCCTTTCTTGTTCCTGAAGATGGAACCATGACCTTCTTAAGGATGTCACCATCTGGATTTACACTGTTAAACAACACGAGGTCTCTCACTAGTTCAATACAAGTGCTTTTTCAGCCCCAAAGATATCATCAGCATGGCCAAAGGGTATTGTTTTCTGATGAAGGCACAGATCCTCGTGGTCATAACCCCCATCTGAGGGCCAGTCCTGTTCTGAGAGGTGAAAAGCAAGCTGCTTTCCCACAGTTATTTGCTGATGGAGGCAAAAGGTTCAGTCAGGGCACGTGATGCTTTCTAAATGTCAGAGATGTTAATGCCTTGAAAAAGAAATCTCATGAGCAGGGGTCTGCTTTCATACCATCTGCAGCTCTTTCTCTCCCTTCCTCCTGATGTAGAAACCACAGAGGAGAGATGTCAAATGGAATGTCCACCAGATTCACAGCCACTGCAATGTAAACACTTGTCAAAAGGGGTGGAGAAGTGAAATACAGACAAGGGCTTTGAGCTCTCTGTTTACTCTGAGGCCACATGCTAAGCAGTTCAATAACACTGAGGAACCCAAACCATCAGCTCTATAAACCCAGCATGACTCATTGCTGGATTTGCTCTTTCGAAGGTAGAAAATTTTGGAACCCCCAAATTGATCTAAATGGTCATGATTTCACTAATTTTAACTATTTTTTCCATCAGAGCAAGTTGAATTTTATGATTTAAAATGAATCTAGGAACAGCACCTGAAATAACTGATTTAAGAAAAAAAAAATAAATTAAAATTATTTCAGTGATTAAATCAGGTTGGTGGTGAAAACTCTGAATTTTGTGAATTAAATGAAATTTTCCTATAGACAGACAAAAATGAACTGTTAGACATCCATCTGTAATCAACCAAAGAACAGATTTTCAAGGGAACCACAGTTTCTATGATAGAACATGATGATCTTACAATAATTAATTCCTATGTGCAAAAACCGTGAGGGTTTCTCTCTTTGCCATACAATACTTAAACAAGTGTTAAATCCAGGCTTGGTATTAATTAATTATCTCCTATCTTCTCATCTGAACTGCAAATAAGTCTAGAAATGTGGTTGTGCTTGTAGATCTCATGATGTCTGGAGTCCAAATGTTGCCTCCCATGCTGATGCAATTTCAGTTCTAATGTTGGGTTGTTCCAAAATTCCACAGTCTGCAATTAGTAGTGCACAATTAAACTACTGAGAAATAAAAGATAAAAAGAGGGTCTTAGGGACAGAGGGCAAGTGAAAAGAATCCCACATTTTCATCCATTAATATCCTGCTACTAAAACTGAGACACCTTAAATAACAAACATTGCTTGTTTTCAGTAGGGAAGGCTGGCAGTAGCTTTTCCCTCCCATTCTCCCAAATCTTCCTTCACACAGATTTTGAGATACCTTTCTCCAAATGAAATGTGATTGATTTTTTTCCTTGCACCCTCTGGTGGCTGAGAACAACTATATTCAGTGGTGACTGGTGCTTGACAGGATGGTCCTCTGATGCAGCTGATATTATAGATCTCTGCCTTCTTACCTGCAGACTTACACACTCCAGGGAGCTTTTGAGCTGGGGATAAGGTCAAGAAGAGATAAACACAAGACTATGTACTACATCCATAAATTCCCTATGGCCCTATCTCCTTTAGAAAGAGATCTGGGAAGCCTGTGAATCACAAAAAAAAAAAAAAAAAAAAGAAAAAAAAAAAGAAAGAAAAAAAAGATGCTGAAATACAAGCAAGTTGTGAAAAAGACTGGGAATTGAAGTTGCTTTGACTGCAGAGTGCATTGTACACCCTTTGCTTAGAAGAAATTTTTTTCCTGACTCCGGTGGGATGTAGTTTTTACTTTGCTTTTAGAAAATATTATAATTAATTTGCAGTTTTAAACAAACACTACACGTGCAGGCCAAGTGTAATTCACTGGATGTGAATCTTAGCTGGCAGTTGTTCTGCCACTAACAATGAATAGATATATACACCTTTTACACAGAATTTTGGTAAAATATTTTTACTTTATGGAAGCATCTGTAGTGAGTCTGAGCATCAGGCAGCATTTAACAAACTTTCTCCACATTCTGCCTCAAGTACTGATAGAAAATAGTGTGCTGGAGCTGGGTAAAGCCTGTGGGGGTTAGGAGTCAGATTTGCCTTTGCCATGCAGAGTTCAACAGAGCTTCACTTAATCTGTTATTTATTAACCCAGCCTGGACTCCACTGAACTGAACCCTTCTCAGACACTGAGTGTGATGAGAAATGCAACCTAGAGCAGATTCAAATACCATCATTAACTGTTTGACTTCTCTTGCAAAGAAAGTTTATACAAAGACTTACAGAAAATAGAATGCTTTGGGTTGAAAGGAACCTTTAGAGGTCATTTAGTCCACCCCCCCTGCAGTGAGCATTTGTTTTTATTGTTCCCACTTTTCATCTATTACTAGTTTCCTAGTAAAACTTCTAGCAGGCAGAGCAGACATCAGTCCTCCTTTCATTACGACTTGAGAAATGCTTGATTTGCTCCTGTATGAACATCTCAGAAATAGAAGGCTTTACTGCCCTCATTAAGGGAAGAGGCAAACTTGAAAGTCAAAAACATATGGAGTTTCTGTGTTACTGCAATAAAAATGCAGGGAGCTGTGAATTTCTCTTCACATACGTGGGGGGATTTCTACTGTTCAGTTTTCAGCTTTATTTTGCCACAAGAATATTCCGTTTTCTTCCCCTAAGAAAAGATGAGCAATGTCAGAAGGAGAAATCTGGCCGCGTTTCTCATTTCAGATAAACAGCTATACAAAATAGCTGGAAGATGTATGAAGTAGTATATTTATGGTTCTTTAGATAAAACACAGACATCGACTTTTAGATTTGTCCCCATAGGTTTGTGAAACAAAAAAGTTAAATGACACGTGATGACATATCCCTACTATCTGTTTAAAAAATACTTGAACTCAGAAGACCCACATTTGAATTTCCATCTGTTAAGCAAATTTAAAACACTCAGTGTGGAATTTTCTGTAATCACTGCCCTGTGTCAGATCTGTCTGGTGGAAAGCTCCAGTGCTTCCCTATAACAAAACCATACCTGGTGTTTGGACTCCTGGCACAAGCTCCCTCCTTCTTTGCAAACTGGAAAGGGTACAGCTGCTGCCTTCACAGAAGGTGAAGAACTAGAGCATGCAAGGAGGAGAAGAAACTGTTGTGATCACTAAATATTGCTTGGGAGAACTCTGACTCTGTTGTTTTCACACATTTGCTGTGTGGAAAACAAGATATTACTTTTCCAAACAGCTGATCTTTGTTCTCCATTTCATGGATGCCTGGGATCAAGGATACAAGAATAAAGACCACTGAACCTAAACCAGATTAGCTGCTACTCTCTGATGGACCAGTGCTTTCAACAAAGAAATTATTACTGTGTGGATGTGGTGCTGGGGGACATGGTTTAGGGACCCTGGCAGTGCAGGGTGAATGGTTGGACTTGAGGATCTTAAAGGTCTCTTCCAACCAAATGATTCTCTGATTCTATTGCAGAAACATCAAATACTAAAGAAAAAGAGGCTTCTGAGTTCAGGCTACGTCTAGAAAACTAGGTGTGTTTCTATATGTGTGTTTTCTTTTTGTATCACTCTGCACCAGTGAACTCCATGGAAATGCTCACGGAGATATGACTACATTTGCATCAATTAAATGGGCTCCTAGTCATGTGAAGGTGAAAAACATTAATTAGCTAAATCTGTTGGACAGCAGGACACAGAGATTATTCCCTATACAGTTTAATTCTAAGACAAAAAGTGACATTCTTGTTGCATGAATGACTTTTGCTGAACTGGCAGGAGCATTGTGAGCAGGGAAAGAAATGGGTAAAATGATGGTGACAGCCTTGACTGATTTTTGACAGATATTCCCCATGTCACTTTGCTGTTAGAAGTGCTGTCTCTACACAGAGCCCTGTTCACGTGCTGTTGCACAAAAACACATTTCCCCAACATTTGTTCATCAAAAGAAAAATAACCAACCAAACAACAAATAAACCAACCTCCAAAAGCCCCTGGATAACCTTTTTTCTTCCCAGTGGCCTAAAAGCATATAAGGTTTTCAACAAGCCACAGAATCAATAAAACTGTAAATAGTTTGACAAAACAATGTGTTCCCTTAGAGCAGCTAGAGCACCTTTCAGCTTCTCCTATTTTCAGACTTGTTTCTTCTGGTTTTGCTCAAATTATTGTAGTTATTTTCCCTTGTCCTCCTGTAAAAGTGCCTGTATCTGCATCCAGGGAGGTAATAAGTTGCTCAGATCTCAGCAGTAGTAATCTTTTTAATAACATGTAATATTCATTGCAGAAAGTGTTGGGAGGGACTCCCAGGCACAGAACTGCATAGTTATGTATTTAACAGTGGTGAGCACAAAAATTATTTAGACTTCATATGTTGGGTCCTTTTCATAAATAGTTATTTGTGAGACCTCCTGATAGGGAAAAAAACATGCCTAAACTTTCAGGTTTTAAATTTTTACTATTTTTTTTCCTGCTGTTTATACAGTTGAGCAAGTGGAACTGGAGCAGGCAACTGCTGGCAAGCTGAACTTTTGTTTCCAGTAGTGATAAATAGGGCACTTAACCTTTCAGCATAAATGTGCTTCAGTCTGGAAGCCTCCCTTGGAACAGAGCTTCTGTTTTGTTTATTGTTTTGTTTTGGTTTATTTTTTTATTTTAAGTTACATTGTAGGTTTAACCTCTTCAGAAATAATTACTTGTCTGCTCTTGATGTCAGAGCAGAGAGCAGAGGATAATTTAGGTTGGGAGGGACCATGGCATGTCACTGATCCAACCTCCTGCTCAAAGCAGGGTCAACACCAAGTTTGGACCAGGCCACTCAGGGCTTTATCTGGTGTGATCTTGAAAGTCTCCAAGGATGGAGACTGCAAAACACTTCTGAGAAACATCATTTTTTTTTACATTAATTTATGATTTCAAGTACCATATATTAACCTTCATTAGCATATTAAAAAAACCCCAAAACCTAAGGTCACACAGGTACATATTGTTTCAATGACACTATATTTTATACCATTGAGTCATAATAGTGAGAAATATAAATGGTTGTTATTTTTCTTCTTAAAGGTTTTTCCATAAAATGGCATAAACATCTCTGAATTCCTAAAAAAGATTCTTTGTTGTTTTAACTCAGAAGATGTTTAATTTTTATTTCTCTACCACTAACTTTTCTGTGTGAAACTCTTTGGATGGAAAGAAAATGTTTTCTCAATAAAAAGTGATGGGTCATGCCCAATCTGGTTAATAAATATTCAATACTAAAAGTGATGAAACAAGAATATAGTCTTGCACTTTTGAAAAATATTATGGACTTTTTATCAATTTAATTTTACCTTCAATAAGGTGTAGAAAGAGAAAGCTCTTCAGGCAAATGAGCTTGCAGAGGAAGCTTTAGTTATGCAGCAAAATGTCAGTATGAGCTCCCTGATTTTACAGCAAAAGATTCATTAACTACAGTTACAATGTCATTCTAAAAAGGCTAATTACCACCCTACAGAAATTTATTTTTTGCATGAGCTGAGGTGTTTATTCAATACACCTAAAAGGCTTGGCTGGTCTAATTTCCTTTGGGTTTGTTTCTTTGGGCTTTTTGTGTGTTTTTGGGGTTTTTTTGTGTGGTTTTTTTTTTTAATTGATATTTTGAATCTGTTTACAGGATATTACATTGCACTTAGGATTATTTTTGTCTGCTATTTCTTTAGGCATTTTGTTACTCATGTCAATATTGCAAGGTCACTTTTTCTACCCTACTTTTCAGAAGGTGTAGGAAACACAATAATTTGATATAAAGTGGAAAAAAACCTCCAGTCTTATTCAGCCCTATCATTCATTCCTGTGAAGAAACTCTTGATGTTGATTTGTCACTATACTACTGGAAAACTCATCAGGAAAAAAGAGGAAAAAACGTATTTATCAGTAGTCTTAAGGTGTGTGGTATGGAATATATGTATGCTAAAAATATTCTCTCCTGTTCTTGTATGGTTCTGACCGTCAGAAATAGGATGGAAAATGCTTTTTTAAATTTCCATTAATAAAAGTTCTTTTGCATATGACACCCAGAAATGTTAACAGATTAAAATAACCAATAGTATAGCAAGCAAGTAGAAGAAAAAAAGTTTTTCCTGTTCTTCAGTGGTGTTTTAGAAAAGGGGTGTTTTTTTCCTATAGCTTTCACATTTTATTCTGTTCATGGTGATACATGGTACAAAATTCCACATTGAGTTAATCAGGTGGATGTGACTGATCTGTTTGCATTAGCATCAAACTCCTGGACCTAGGATCTGGACTGAGTCAATGTGCATCTGTTGGGATTATATACCATGGGCAAAACACAGCATGGCACTGAATTATTTCTCTGCTGTTTGTGTCTTTTAAATGTGATTGCAATAGTCTAAAGAATAGTAACTATTAGCAAACTGGGAGATGGGTCATGAAGAATTGCCCATGGACAATTTTTTTTCAGACTGAGACCTGCACTGCAAGTCACTTTGATCCTATTCAGAAACCTAATTAAAGGTGATGCATCCTGCTCAACAGAAAAATAAATAAATAAATAATAATAAAAAAAGATAAATAAGTATTCTCCAGCTCTTTTGGTTTATTGACTTTGATCTGTGAACTTGAACTCCTGCACTCATGTCTCCTTTGGATCAGATAGAAGGAAAAAGAAAAAACCAGCTTAAAGTCAATAATCTGGGCTTCTCTTACAACTGTTATATTTTTTTGAGTGTGTGTAATTGGCTTCCAAAATAAATGCAGAGTCACCAGTGGCACAGTTAGAAGAAAATCAATCAGTTGTTGGAATAATGGGAATAGCTTTCAAGTTGTGGTACTGTAGCACTGGCAACATAAAAGCAGCTTTTTTCATTGGGAAGAAAGTTGTGGTTTCCCCTCATCATACAAGTCAAAGGCTGTTTAAAAAGAGCTTGTAGGTAAATCTGTTGTCACAGAAGAGCCCTAATTCATCTCCTCCTATTGAGATATTCTCTGCTGTTATCATATAGCTGCCACTGCTGTCATGGTGGTGTTTGTCTGGGGGATATTTGTAACTGCTACCTATCTCAGTGCAAAGAAAAATCTTATTTTTCCAAGCACTTACTGGCTCATTATTCATTTCTGCTACACAAAATCAGAGAAATAAAGTGCTGGAAGAGACATCAGGAACAAATGCAGTGTGAACATACCTAATTCAGCTTCAGGGGATAATATTTTTTAAAAAATTAATTGGAATTTATTTTTTATAGCCCCTTCAGCAAAACATGCCAGCATCTGAGGATGGGGGCAATCACATACAAATACACCCTTCTTATGCTTGCCTAAGAGGGAAAATTTGGTGTCTTTCTGCTTCTTGCAACAACTTCAAGGCACATGACCTGTCATAATCATGGATCCTGTAGACTGTCTCACCCAGCCAGCATCACCATAAGGAGAGATTCATTTGAAGCTTTCTAATCCTGGGACTTCTCTGGGATGCATTAAGACTGGAGTGCATTCACCAGAGTGTGGCCAGCAGGGTGTTGGAGGCTCTCCTCACTCTCTATTCTGCCCTGGAGAGGCCACATCTGGAGTATTGGGTCCAGTTCTGGGCTCCCCAGCTCAAGAGAGACAAGAAACTACTGGAGAGAGTCCAGCAGAGGTTGCAAAGATGCTGAGGGACCTGGAGCATTTCTGTGCCCAGGAAAGACTGAGAGCCCTGGGGCTGTTGAGCTGGAGCAGAGCAGCCTGAGAGGGGAGCTGAGCAATGCTGAGCAAGAGCTAAAGGGGGTCAAGAGGATGGGGCCAGACTCTTTTTGGAGGTGCCCAGCACCAGGACAAGGGGCAACAGGCACAAACTGGAACCTAGGAGGTTCCATCTGAACAGGAGGGAAAACTTCTTTCCCATATGATGGA
The DNA here is from genome assembly GCA_024611195.1 of Ceyx melanurus. Classification (NCBI taxonomy): domain Eukaryota; kingdom Metazoa; phylum Chordata; class Aves; order Coraciiformes; family Alcedinidae; genus Ceyx; species Ceyx melanurus. Next base: position 3,399 of record JANHGL010004327.1, on the reverse strand, counting down.
GACCTGGCCCAGGCTGCCCAGAGAGGCTCCAGAGTCTCCTTCACTGGAGAGACTCCAAAGCTGCTCAGATGTGATCCTGGGCAACCTGCTTTGGAAGGGGAGTTGGACAAGATGATCTCCAGGGGTCCCTTCCAACCTCTACCGTGCTGGCAATCTGTGATTTCTTGATGGATCCTGGCACTTCTGAGTGGCAGGTGTAACTTGCAGACTGGTTGCCTTTAGGGACAACATAGGTGCATGAGGCTGGGTGCAGAAAGCAATTCAGGCTTGGAAAAAATCATGACCTGCCTCCCCACATGGGTGGGTTGGCAAAGTACATGACTTCTCTTCAAGTTACATGCTGCTGAGTCAGGGTTCAAACAGACTATCCTGGATTGAAACAGCAATGTTCATGTCACACTCTCCTCTGAGCAGATGGATAAGAGGTGTTGAGAGCTGTGTGTTTATTTGACATCTGAAGTAACAAAAATATCCTGCAGTAAAACCAAACGTCTGCTGTTCAGGGATCCCAAATACTCATTTTGCAAATGAATTTTCTAAACTTTTTTTTTTTTTTTTTCTAGTGGCTCCCAAAGGAACTGTGCCCCATACTGGCTTTGTAAACTGTTCCCACACATACTACAGCAAACAACTAACAAGCCTGTTAATAATTTCCTTTGCAAAGAGTGTAACTGAGCCTTCCTGGGACGAGTTAACTGCTGTTGAAAAGGGCTCGAGGGAATGATTAAAAATGTTCAGTTAAGAGATGGTTCAAGGGGCCAATGGCTGCCTTGACAGCTGGAATGTGCAGGAAATTTGGTTTACTGAAAGCATCCGAGCCCCTTTTGACCCTCTGGGACTGAGTACTCACTGGTAGCTACTCCAAAGCTAGTTTCAATATTTAGAGTTCCCTTCCTCTCAACCAACTGGCAAAATTTGGAACACCATGCCAGGAAGACGTGTTAATGGTGAATAGTACCAAAGGAGATGATAAAAAGAGTCTTTCTAAAAAGCAAAACCTTTTTGTAATGAGAAAACATACAGCAGAATTTTGAATTTTGAATCACTTTGATTTTAATACTCTGATAGGAGATGTGTTCCATCCTCTGGGATGCAAAATCCACCCTACTAGATTTTATAGCAAAAGCAAAAAAATTAATAGAAATGAAGCTTTTTGCTTAGCAGGGAAACCCTACTCACAGCTACCATTTTAAGGAATGGGAGGCATCCTAATTCAACTTTATCTTCTATACCACTAGTTGTCATTCATGAGAACAAGTTTGCCACAGATTTCCAAGTGCACAAAGGCTCTTTCATGCCCAGACAAAGGTATATGAGCCACAAAGGGGACTACAACTTGGGTCTGTGGGGGATATGGCCAAACACCAGTGTAAATGTGTTTACACACAGTGTAAACATCAGTATTCCCCTTCTCTAGAATGGGGACTGAAGCTCAAGGGAGACACTTTCCATAGCTGAAGGCAACATAACACTAGAGCCTTCAAGAGCTCTCTTTGAGAGATCTAAGTGTGAGCTTTCTCACTTGGTGAGAAAAGCTAAGGTGAGTTCTTTCAGATGATGCTCCTGCCTGGACAAAATCCCTTAAGCAACAGAATCAGCAACTGTTTAATTGATTTATTTGCTTGAAAACAAGCTGACTTGCTTCTCTTATAAGGATTCTTTCAATAAAGCCAGGTGACATGTCTACTACACTACCACCTGGGATGAGCATTCTTTAGCACTGATAGGTTAACAAGACTTCATCAACTCATATGTTTTGAGAAGAAAAAGGGTATTCTCCATATTCTGTTTCATTCCTGCCCTTGCACGTGATGGATTTAGCTTTTCTGACTAAAGGCTAGTTGCATCACTTACATGAGTTCAACCACTTAGATGCAAGATGGAATCTTTCCAATGTATCTGCCACAAATACTATATTTGAACATCGTGAGATAAAAATAAGCACAAAGTTTTATTCTAGGCCTGTGTTTAAATAGAGAGCTACGGCTGAGATTAATTTAGTAAAGTGGTCTGAAAAAAACCTATCTGCCTTAACTGCTACTTCAAGCTTCTCAAGTGCTTCTTCAAGCCTAGTAGAGACATGAATGGAGATGTTGTCACCCAATAATGTGACTTATTCCAAGAAGAAATGCATATAACAGTAAATATTCAGCATGCTGTGGTTCTTACTAGTGTCTATGTTACTGGAGTGAAAATGGGTTTCCTCTTACTCACTAGAAAATTACTGCTGCTTTACTTCTTGTTTTGTTCTGTCTTTATGATTTAAAAGCAAAAGGCTATTCCAGGGAGGTGTTCAATTTAATGAGGTTATCCCCTCACCTCTGCTTTGTTTCGTTTTATTCAGATAATTCACAGGGAAAAAATCTTCCTGGGGAATTCTTTCAATTCTAGGTTACTCTCCTCAATTAGGCTTTTATATATTACAGATGAGGTGGTCAAAATTATACACAGTATTTAGAGTGCTAGTATAGACATTGTTATATGAGCATTAATACGTTCTCCAATGAGTTTGCCAGTACTGTTTGGGCTTAGATACACACAAAAGCTCTTCTCTATTCCATAGATGCACACAGACCTAGTAGAAAAAGTAAACTTTTTGTGGCTCTTGCTGCTTTAGCTGTGATGTTTATAGATTAATAGTCTGTAACACATGGTGGAAAGGCAAAAGTTTTCTAGTGAGCCACTCTCATTGCTCACAGCTGAAGCAACCAGGGCCAATTTCTCCAATTTCTTCAGGCTGACAGGGAAGTTGAAGGATTATTTGCTTCCAGCATATTGCTTGCTCAGTATCACAGTGGGTTAGTACAGGCTGATGAGGCACTATTCATGTAGCTCAACTAGATGTAATTTTTTTTTGCTCAGCATTTTAACAAGTTTCAAAGTCGATGCCCAGTAATTCTGTAATTAATCCTCATCAAAGTTCTACTGAGACTAAGAATAGAAATTTCTCTCTATCTAATTTCTCAGCCTCTACTGTAACTTCCCTTTATATGTATAAAATTAATTTTTATATATATGATGTTTGCAGAACAAGCAAAATAAGGACACCATGCTGGGAAACTTACAGTTATTCACCATGTGAGGTGTCATCTTTTCCCCATGCTAAAGCAGAATCACTTTCTCCTGAATATTCTCCCAAAAGTGTAACTTTAGGACTAATAATAAAATCACTCTACTTTTTTTTACTCTATCATATATCTACTTACTTTTGGTTTCTGGAGGAAAAATATATTTACTGTGACTGTTCCTACAAATGAACACTTTACTGTTCAAAATATCATGGGTGACCTTCAGGATTAGTCCAACAGAAGAATGGGAAATGCTGTGTAGATATACAAAATTATTTTTTTTTAAATAATTTTTGCCCAGAAAGAATGGAGAAAATTTAATAATTATTTT
>JANHGL010004324.1:60153-72883 GCA_024611195.1 Ceyx melanurus | reverse complement strand
TGATCCTGCTCAGGCAGGGGGTTGGACTAGATGATCTTCTAGGTCCCTTCCAGCCCCTAATATCTGTGATTCTGTGAAGTTAAAACAAAGAAGATAAATGAATCATCTGCCACATTTGACAACTTATCTTAATATTCCTCAAAATCAGAGGAAATCTATGAATGTTCAAAATACATTTAGTCTCAAAATATAATCTACTGCATTACTGGAACACCCTGTGAACAAACACAATTTGAGAAGATGGACAGTTCTAGCTCAGCTTTTTTTTTTTTTTTTGCCTCTTGTACCTTTTGCCTTTGCAGGATATCAGGGACCAGGCAGAGCAACTCCAACCTTTGCACCGTTGCCAGGGTTGGTGGACCAGGCTCCTTCCATTCATATGAGAAGCTCTCCCTTTAATGAGTGGTACATTCTGTTATCTTCTATCAATGACAACTTACACCAGCCCCTGAAAAAATGTGGATCATGTCCTCCCACATATATACTTATCTATCTCATCCCTAAGGAAAGAATATGGATGTTTGGTGGGTGGTAAATGTCTAAATTCTGTCCTAGTTTGGGCAGGTATTATCTTAAATTTTATAAAATGTGAGACACTGGGTTTATAAGGAGACAAGAATTTATTAAACTATATATATATATAGGGAAAGAGAGAGAAATATTTGTTATAGAACACAAAACTAAACAACAAAATGCATAACCAGGAAACTTTGAAACAGCAGTATATATCAGACACAGATGGCTGCCCTTCCCTCTGACAACCAGCAGGGGCCGCCGGAATCCGCTGTTGAACAGAGAAGGGGCAGGGTGGAGGAAAGAATACAACAGGAGTGACTTGAAAGGAAAAATCCCTGCTTCGTTTTTTTTTTTAAGAAGAAACAGGGTCCCAGTCAATCAAAGTGTCAGGTGAACCCACAAAATACGCAGCTGGCAGAGGTGCTCCAGGAAAAAACAGGTGATGATGATGCCGGTTGGAGATAATACAGTCTGGAAGTGAGAACTGGCTGTAGAAAACAGATTCCTTTCTCCCGAGTCCACATCTGAGAGAGAGAGAGACAGAGCCTCACGGAAACCACTCCTCTTCCATTTTTTGTCTGTGTGCATGTCCAGGCTTGTCCTGTCCCCCCACAACAACAGCCTGGCCCAGCCCTGCCCCCACAGGCAGGGAGAAAAAAAGAAAAGGTTTTTTTTTTATAAGGGAATTGCTACCCCTTGACAATTCATTCGTAGTTAACACAATATTGTGATCCTCAACTGGAAAGTTCTGTTTAATTGCAAAATAATGTAGCATTTGTTTTGGCAGTAATACTTCTGTTTTGAAAATACTTCTATTATTTGAATCTGGCAGTGAAAAATTGATAATTGCTTGCTAAAGATAGCCAAAAATAATAGCCACCAGTACCAAAAGAAAACTAGAGAAGAAAAACTGATTATTTGATCACAGTAACTATTTTCATCTAATGGATCATATATTTAATAATGTATACAATGGAAAAGAGACACACTTGAAAGCATGCATGACATGAGCTTTGCTAGTAATGAAACAATTCTGAGGAATTAACAAGTACTGTGCTGTATTTGCCGAGCTACAGTTACACTTCTTTTGCTTCATTCCCATTTATCACCCCCTTTTTTTTGTGCTCTGGCAAAAACTCTCTAAACACAACATAATGAGATGGAGGGTGCTGGTTTCTCCAGCCTGGATCCTAAGCTTCATTTAGGCTGATGAAACATTCAGTTATTTCATCTTTTACTGCCAGGAAATTAAGTTGAAATAATTTGTTTGTCAGCTAATTAATATTTTATAAGGAAACACTTTAAAAACTGAAATAATTAATTTGTACCTTGAATTGCTATAGAATATTAACACACAGAAGAAAGGAAAAAGTTCAAAAGATATATCAGTTTTGAACTGTCTGCTTAAGATTATACAGAAACTTGATCAGTTACATTCTCTGCTCAGACTGAATCTGCACCAAGTTTCCCAATAACTTCTTAAGGTGGTTTTATTTAATCAAGAACAAGTTCCACAGAGCCCCAGAGGTCACAGTTTAGAAGGATTAAAATAAGTCTGACCTAGACTTTGTATAAAGCAGATGGCTCTGCTTTATGGCAATTAGTAAGCAGGAACTGTGGTATCTGGTTATATCTTCTGATTCTCTGTTTATATGAAGTTATGTGAAACTGTAACCTCTTTGAAAGTCAAGCTGTGTGGAAACCATTTAAGACTATTTCATTTCTAATTATAGGCTTGATAAAGCCATTTTCATGCAAGAGTAGGATCAATGCAGAGGCTATGAAACTTCTGAACATCCATCCAGTGGGAAGTAGCCTGACACTTTCAAAGGCTATCACCAAGATAACCTTGACATGGGAAATGGGTATCTCACTTTAAAGAAAATTTAAACCTTAACTACAAAGTTTAAGCCAATCTGAGCCTTCATTTGGGCCCATCTTCAATGCTGTTTCAGAGGGAGATCACTGCTTCTTAACTGCTGCTGCTTTCTTTAAAGTTGTATGTTTATTATCAAAAACTGAGCTTGGAAATATTATTTCTGTACTCCCTTGCATTTCCCAGTCATCCACAAATACATATGTTTCCCGTCACCTATCAGAATAACTGAAATGGCAATCTAAGTTGAAATTTTAAGCTGACTCTTGCTGGCTTGTCACATAGGTAGAATATGGACTGGTCTGTCAGGGCAGTTACATACAGAAAATTACTTTTTTTTTCTCCCAATTTTCACACCTTAGGGCATGTATGTGTACTTCAGGATACACAGTCACATGTGGCATTGTATCACTGCATTCTTTTACATGGATTTCAGGAAAGAAGGTGAAATGAAGACAATGCATTGACTTTAAAAAAAAATCACATATGTATCTCAAAAAGAACATCCTGTGTTATAAGTCTGAAAAATATTCAGTGGAAGAGCAGCTCTACGTCTGCAGAACTGCCCAGGGAGGTGGCTGAGTCACCATCCCTGGATGTCTTTAAAAGCCCTACAGATGTGGTGCTTGGGGATATGGCTTAGTGGTGGACTTGTTAGAGTAGGGAACCTAAAGGTCTAAATGGTTGATTCTATTCTATGAACTGCTGCTGTCAGACAGGAAAACTATTAGATTATTACATCCCAGTGACATCTGAAAGAATTTTAAGAAAATATATTAACAATTCAACCATAAACATGATTCCACTGTACTAGCACTGTCCAGTATGGTGAGGACCTTGCACCAGCCTAGATAGAGCGGTCTCCTGGTTTAAGGATGGAGATGTGCCAACTAAAAATCCAAGTGTCTGAGAACTGGTTTTACTACTAGAGCATCAGAATTGATGACATCCCTTTGCCAATTGATGTGACTGGCCTAAAATTCAGAAATTTTGGATTTAAAAAATCCTGACAAACATAACTTTACCAACACCTGGAGATTGCCTACTGTGCCCAGTTTCTGTTACCCTCATAGGCATGCAGAAATATTTTCCTGTTTATGCAGTTTCAATTATTTTGCTCTGATTATTAACAATCTGGGAGCAGCAGCAGCCAATGGGACAAATTCCTCTACAAAAGTGAAAGGGGCTCTATGTCAGGCCTTGTGGGACAAGTCCAATACCAAGTGAACCCTTCCCAACAGCATTAGAAAATGTTTGTGTTCTACAGATGTCATTAGGATAAACAGATGAAGTACAGTGTCCTGAATAGATTGTTTCAAGATACAATGTGAGAAAGGTTCCAACAGCAAATCTTAGAGGTGTGCTGATGGGATAAAGCAAGATGAACGCAGTAACTGTTATCACGGACCACATAACTAATATGATTAAAATGGACAGTGCTGATTATGGCTTTGACCTGCATTTCCTGAAAAATCTAACAAAATTCCAAACTAAACCTAGAAATTTAGCTCTGATCTTCCTGTATGTTCACGTGTTGTTATTTCCACGTCATCACAGAAGACTTGGGCAGACACCACTGGAATTGCTAGAGTTACTCTAGTTTAACAAGTTACCACCTGTAGTTTGAGTCATAGCAGTGAATCGAGTGTGTACTTAACCCCCAGCCTTTGTGAGGGAAAACAACTTTTAAGAGTCTGTTTTATGATTGTTTATTTAATCTAACATGGCCTGTTTCACCACAGAGAGTTGGCTAAGAGCACACATGCAGGGGAATTACTTGGACTGACCTGTTGGCAGAACCTGGTTAAAACACAGTATCTTAAGCACTTTCCACCTTGCGACCCAAAGCTAAATCAACATGAATCTTGCCTAGTTTTCTTCCAGATCACCCAATCTCACTTCTAAGGGGTAGGTTAAATCATTTATTTTCTCATCCTTTTCGCTTATGCTGAAGTCTCATTCAGAGTAGTTTCTCCTGTACTGGTACATGCAACATCCTGTCTGTGATTAATTCTACCACTTTGTGCTGCCTTAAAGAGTTCTCTTTAATTACTCTGAATAGGAGGAAAGGTGAGATTTTCTTAGCACAACCTGTAGCAATCAAGGTGCAAAAAAAAAAAAAATTTAAAAAAAAATCCCAAAGCCTTTATTACAATATTCCCAATTATCAGAAAACAGAATCACTGTTAAATAGGACACAAAAATACAGTCCTCCAGAACTAGCGTAGAACTAGACAGTGGGATAAACCTAATTGTGGGATGAGATTAAAAGAGAGGGAAGGACAGAACATTTAATTCCCATTAAATTATTACATTTAATAACTTGGATCAAATACTTGTAGCTAGTTCCTATTGAAAAGTGGCAGGAACTACAACTAATGTATTTTATCTTTTGAACTTCATCCTTCTTGGTGTCCTGGTGTGACCTGTGAGATCCTCATCTTTAATTAAACTCGTATGGCCATTCCTGAGTCTGTGAGAGCACTGATAAAAAATGTAGCACAGTCCCTCTCCTTCCCCAACTTTGACAAAGTATAATCCTGACTATGCAGACATCAGAACACACAGTTGAAGGCTCAAGAATTTTAAAACAGCAACAACAACAACAAAAAAGAAAAGTAATACCTGACTCATCTGGTTCTCCTTGGTCTTGTGTTCAAATTCTGTTTCTCCTTAGTCTCATGGTGTTGTGGAGCTCACAGGCTGAACGGACATATTTTTGGCCATGCATGGCAGTGTAACACACAGTTTCTTCTTGCCCTGGGGTGAAAGCACAGCTATGGCTCCCAAGGAAGTTTGCCCTGGCACCAAGCCACATCTTGGGTAACGTGGTGTCAGTCCCACCAGTGCTTGTAGCTGCTGGTCAGAGGGTCGAGTGCTGTGTAGCAAGATACCTGCTCCTGGAGTGTGCTGGGAGGTGGCACGTGGCTCTTTCCTTCCCATGTGTGGCTGCAGGTGTGAAAAGGCATCTCCCCTGCAAGAGCAGGTGGGGAGAAATTCCAACAGACAATCCAAACTCTACAAGTCGTATGTCCTAGACAAATTTTCCATGGAAGCTTAGTTCCGTGACATGATCTAGGTGGTCTAGATGATCCTGCTCTGGCAGGGGGGTTGGACTAGATGATCTTTCCAGGTCCCTTCCAGCCCCTGACGTTCTGTGATTCTGTGAACATCTGGTTGGTTCCAAGGAATGAAGGCAGATAAGGTAACAACGGACAAACCAGCAATGTGGTGCACAACTTCTATTGCTGCTGAAAGTCAAAGCATCCTGACTGAGGAAGAGATGACTACAACATGCTCAAAACCAGAAGGAGTAATAAAAGCTGAAAGACATGTCATCTCCACAGGTTGCTGAAGGCTATATTTAAGTCTACCTCACTGAAACAAGCAAAATATGGATCCTTAAATCTAAAGGTAAGTCTTAAGTTGAGGACACAGATCAAGATGCTCAGCTGCTGATAATGAGAGTAGTCAACTTCAGTGACATTTCCATGATATAAAGCAGGTCAGTGTCTTTATACCTCTTAAAGTAAGTAAATCTGCTCAAAAAAAGCATTTATTAAAAAAAACCAACCAACCAAAAACAACAAAAAACTCCAACAAGTTTAAGACTATTTCAAGGATAAGTTCTCATTTCTAAAAAGGACAGATACTTCTTTTACAGGATTTTGTTAAGAAATAAGAGTCTTTCACACCATATTTGACTTTTCCTTCACTAAGACCGTATATACACTTAATTAAAATTCTTTAAAGAATTATGCGGAAATTTTGGAAAAGATCAGAAAATTTTAAAGCCATTTTAGGCTGAACTTTACTCTCCATTTTATGTGGCACAGGGGTTGGAAATAGAGGATATTTAAGGTCCCTTCCAACCTAAGTTACCCCATGATCCTATTAATTTCTCAGAAGAGTTTATGCAGAAATGTCCATTTTTACCTTTTGTGTTTCAGTGGCGAAATGTGGATTTTACCTTTTCTGTCTCATTTTGACATTTTTGGTAAGCATCAGTTTTCTTTTACTTGAGTTTTTATTACTAGTAGGAGACTTTTGCATATACAGAATTCCTCCTCTGTGCTCCTGAACTGACGTTAAATAAGATGTTTATCTCTTGTTAAAACATTAACAGCAAAGTGCTAGTTCGCATCGATGTAAGGAGAAGATCTGAACTTATTCCGAGAAAATAATTCTTCCCATATTAGTTTTATCATCTCTTATAACACTATCTGAGTCCAAACTTCTGTAGCCTTAATAGTATCTGGCAGAAGATAGCCTGAGGTGATACAAGAGCAGACTGAGAGGAAGGTGGCTACTGGAACTCAATCCACTCAAGTACATTTTTAAAAGGCAAACATTATTTTCCATGATTCAATGACCTTATTCATTTTGAAGATGGAGAGTGCTCATTGGTAGAATGAGATACAGCCAGTCACCTCTCCTACACAGCCCAGTTCTGCCCTCCAGGAGCAAGATTTGTGCTGTTGGGCCTCTCCACAAGAAGGATGCTTCCCCAAAATGTCTAGATCCAAAAGTAAAAAGGAATCATATTTCACATTTGGCCTTTGGTCAATTGAACAAGTAACTGTACTTGTAGTGTTCACACTTTGGTTATCACCCGTCTGATGTTACAATGCAGTCTTATCAGGAGTAAGCCAATGTTGTAGCAGGAACTGTACAGAATTTACAAAGCACTTAATATCCTCCCATACAGAAAGCTAGGGAAACAACACAGCACATCGCCCCACAGCACGCTTCTGCAGCACCTCTAGCGCTTCACCTCAGGCTTATTGCACGTACAATAGAATCTCTAGCAGAGCAAGGGTGGGAAAACTGCAAGGATATAATTGATCTGACAACATTCCTGCTGCTTGCTTAAGTTTCTTTCTGTTCCATCAGCAGAACCTGCACCAGTTTCCCTTCATGGCTTTAGCCTTTGCCTGTCAAAAGCCAGGCTCCCTTATTCCCTTCCTAGACCAAGAACACTCCTCAGCCACAGGGATGACAGGAATGAAGGCTCACAAACACTGATTAATGATGCATTTTCTAAGAAAGCAGAGGCAAGTAATAATGGTGACCTTAAGACATGATTTATGTGTGTTTGGCAACACAGACTAGCTAGAGACAGGAGCAGCAAGAGCAGCTGTTGGTGGTCTGTCTGGAAAAGTCTTGCCCAAAGTGAAGAACTGGTTGTCAGCGAGGGTAGAATATGAAGTGCAGCATTGGAATTAGATGAAGAAAAATGTTCTATGGACACATTCCACACATGCAGGACAAACAAAAGCCTGATGTCTTTATGTGGAAACACAAAATGTTCTACATGTTGGATTTGTTTTTGAGAACTCTCAGTTTACTGTGTGGTCCAATATGAAATCTTATTCCTGTGAAATTATTTTTTTCTGATCTCTCTCCAGAAAGAAACCCAGAGAAACATTGTCATGGATAGACTTAATTACCAAATGATTTAATTGCACCTTAATTTATGCATATATGTAAGACAAAGTTTTACTTAAACCCACTCCTTCACTCATCTGAATTTTCATGTGCCCAGCAGAAATGGTATTTTCCCTGTCTCAGAGTAGTGACACAAAAACTGTTTAGTTTGACGTAACTGAAAAAACACAACCCACTTAGACTACCTTTCACTGTGACACACTTGCTTAATTGCTCTTGTTTCTTTTTCAGTTTTCAGTGTAAGAGTTTTCAGCATTTCTCCATTCTCAACTGCATATGACCCAAAACAAGGCAGTCACAACCCCTCTTATGGTCGGATATCTCAAGGTAGTAGTTTCTTATTTAGTTATACTCTGAGTTCTATCACAAATAACATATATTTATTACTGTATTTTACTTTCATTTCTTCTTCCTCCACAACAATTTTTTTATTGTGTAATCCCTTGACTTTAGATGGATTCACTCCTGGGTTTTACCCTGCTGCAGCCGAATGAGAAGCAGGCTTATTGTCTTTACAATTAGCTGAAAGACTGTCTGGGACCTGCTTCAATGAAAGCACAGTACATGCACAATGTAGCATTTGGGAGATGTATGTCATGAGAACAGTTCTTACTAATGGCAAGATTTTGATTTCTTCAAGTTCTGAATTGATTGCCAGTTTCCTTCATAGTCAGTCTCGGAGTTTCCCAAAGCTGTTGCCTCTAATTGTTTGCAGGTTGTAAGGAGCTTGCCTGGGTGAGCGATGCTAATGGTGCCCATCGCACCAACACTACCCTGAGATGATCCTGCAGAACAGAGAACCTGCTGTGAGGCCACTCACAGAACTCTTCACAGAGCAGAGGATTGTTGCAGGGGTGACAGGGTGATGTTTCACCAATGGTACCTTCACGTTGTCATTAATGTTGGGAATCTCACTGTGAATATACAAGATACTCATCATGTTGTTGGCTGCTGTTTGAAAGCCCATCCAGCCTCAGGCCCAACTATAGGAATAAGCTTTTCCATGAGTGAAGAAGTTACAGAGAAGGCTGAACCTTTCTAGTTTAGCAAAATTCACTGGTTTGAGTAGAACAGACAAATTCAGGTAGAATGGACCAACAATGATCATCTAGTCCTACAGCTTGACTGAGTCAGGGCTGATCAAGATCAAACATGTTCTTAAGGGCATTGTCCAAAATGTCTCTTGAACACTGGCAAGCTTGAGGCATTGACCACCTCTCCAAGAAGCCCGTTCCAGGGTCTGACAACCCTCTTGATAAAGAAACCCTTCCTATTGCTCAGTCTAAACCTTCCCTGGTGCAGCTCTGAACCATTCCCACAGGTTCTATCATTAGATACCAAGGAGAATTTTGTACCATGTAGCAGACCAACTTTTGATCTCAGTTTTCTGAAGAATGCAAAATTCAGATTATTTTCCTAATTACTCTTTCCAACACAGGAGATTACAGTGATGAGTGATAAGGGTTGTGGCACTGCCTGGGTCTGCTGTAGAGCCTTTAACAACAGGAGTCATCCAGCGGTATCAGAAAAGAAGAAATCACAGGAAATCAGCCTGCACAGATCTATGCTGCTCCCCTTTGTTACTTCCAAATGAGTAAGTTTTAACTTTTCTTCTGAAAGAGTAGTTTTAATTCTTTGTTCAATGTGTGGCAAGATGGTGTCAAAAAAAAAAAAAAGTCATTTTTGCTTATTTAATCTTTTTTTCTAAAGCTCCCCTACTATTCATTCTATTAGCTATCATGTAAGAATCATTGCTAGACCTAAGTCAATCTACCTTCCGGTCCTTGCAGATACCAAATTTATTTGAAATGACTGAAATTTAAGATATTTAATTATTTATTTTTTTAAAAAAATTTCCCTTTACATTTTAAGTAAATTTTTGTTATGATGCAGTATTCTTAAAGGACTTCAAGACTAGAATTAATATTTCGTAGCAGGAGATGTAAAAAACAAAGTAGAATTAACTTTCCTCCTTCATAATAAAACAGCTCTTTCGCCTAACTCCCTATTACAGGCAGCTTAACAGAAGAGTTTTTATTACAGGTCAATTAAACATAAATGAAATGTAGCACTTCAGGGTTTGCAGAGTACTTCTGAGATAATGTATGTGTATTTCTGACAGCATTTCTCCTAAGTTAACTTCACCACAGTTTAGACAGGTTACTTCACATGGTACCTGCCTAATGCCGCTTCAGCTTACATGACGAGGGTCTGGAGAATTTTCATGACTGAGTTATAATCTCAAGTCTCTTGCAGGAGCTACAGTTTACAAGCTCAGAAATATTGCCCTCTAGATTGAAAACTATTCTGCAAATAAAGATGGGGAAAAGAATCTTCAGGGGATGGAAAACATGATTCTTTTAAAGGGTGTGGTTTCTCAGCCTCTGGCACTGCAAGACTCAGTTAAAAGGAAAGGTCTTTTGTGAAGAAATAACTCAGACGCTTAATGTCAATCTTTCTCAATCCCCAAACATCAAAACACCACAACACAACCAACAGCAAACCCAATTAATGTCACTTATGGGGATAATGTAAAAAATTAATGCCTTTGAAACTTACTGAAAATAAATTAAATTTCTATTAATGCTGCAGAGACTTTTGTACTGCATGCTGCTAACAGTGGTGTAGCGGCTGATGCACAAAATGACTGCTGCCCTCCACAGAGACCTGGGCAGTCTGGAGAGTTGGGCAGAGGGGGAACCTCATGAAGTTCAACACGGACAAGTATAGAGTTCTGCACCAAGGGAGGAATAACACTACACACTAGTATAGGTGAGGGGTTGACCTGCTGGAAAACAGCTCCACAGAGAAGGACTTGGGAATGGTGATGGACACATTAACCATGAGCGGGAAATGTGCCCTTGTGGTCAAGAAGGCCAGCGGTCTCCTGGGGTGCGTTAAGAAGTGTGTGGCCACCAGGTTGAGGGAGGTTCTCCTCCCCCTCTACTCTGCAATAATGAGGCCACATCTGGAATACTATGTCCAGTGTGGGCACCTCAGTTCAAGAGAGATAAGGAACTACTGGAGAGACTCCAGTGGAGAACTACAAAGGTGCTGAGGGGACTGGGGCATCTCTGTGCCAAGGAAAGGCTGAGAGCCCTGGGGCTGTTTATCCTGGAAAAGACTGAGAGGGGATCTAATCAATTCTGATCAGTATCTAAAGGGAGGGTGTCAAGCGGATAGGGCCAAACTCTTTTCAGTGGTGCCCAGTGACAGGACAAGGGGCAAAGGCATAAACTGGAACACAGGAAGTTCCACCTAAATATAAGGAAAATTTTCTTTGGTGAGGGTGGCAGAACCTGTCCCAGGTTGTTTGGAGAGACTATGGAGTCTCCTGCTCTGGAGAGATTCCAAACCTGTTTGACATAATCCTGAGCAATCTGCTCTGGGTGACCCTGCTGAAGCAGGGAGAGCAGATAAGATGATCTCGAGGTCCCTACCAGTCTGTGACTCATTAACAGTGCCACTGCAAGACCCAGGGAGAAGACCTGAGGAAGCCTATAGAGACAGTGAACAGTAACACAAAGAAAAGACTGTAGCCAGTGGAGTCTTCCACTACTCTGTGTGAGCACTGCCAACTCCCACAGGTGCAAGCAGAAGACAGTAACTCTGGCTACTCCTGGAGGAAGCCCCAGAATGTAAATTACACATCGTTCATACATTATTAACAAGTACATGTTGTACTGCAGAAGGATTGCCATGCGCTACACAGGTGCAGTATTTATGATCAAACTTCAAATATTTGCCTTATTCTGAATTGTTTCTCCTTCAACCTATCAAGCCTCACGTTCTCCACTACCTCAGCTGGTCTGAGAAGTTTTTTTATTCTCCATTATTATGACCTCATACTTTTATATAATGAAATACAGCAAATTGAAAAATGCCTTTGTTTTACTAGGAGGCATGTGAAGCATTTCTGCATAAGCAATAAATACTTTGCACAAATTTTTTAGCTGCATTTGCTGTATATATGCACAAGCAGATATATTTCTTGGTGAGCTTGCAAAGTTCTAAAAGAAAAAGCATTTTCTTTGAAGGAAAAAAGCACTTACTTTGTAATAAGCAAAACTACATATGTTGATGTAGCAACATCTTTAGGAAAAAATCCCAGTTATACCAAATATGCTTAAT
The DNA here is from genome assembly GCA_024611195.1 of Ceyx melanurus. Taxonomy (NCBI): domain Eukaryota; kingdom Metazoa; phylum Chordata; class Aves; order Coraciiformes; family Alcedinidae; genus Ceyx; species Ceyx melanurus. The sequence goes on along the minus strand of JANHGL010004324.1, from coordinate 60,912 downwards.
CTATGTCTAGAGGGAGATGAAAAGAGGAAGAACAGTCTTGATTGCTCTGCACAAGGCAATGTTTGATCTGCATGTAATAGGAGTACTTCACAAACTTCACACCACTAGTTCACGTTGATCGACAGGAAGGACTTAAGGTTGGACCTGAAGGAATTCAGTTAACTGAACTTGTCGTCTTGCCTCAAAGACGAAAGCCACTTCCTATCCCACATAATCTCTCTATGGCTTTCTGGCACTGCTCTCAGCCATTTCAACACGTCTGTGTGTCACAAAAGCAAATTTGCATCTATTGCTGGGAAAAAAAAAGTGGCAAATTTTTCTAATTGAAAAATAAAATAAGATTTTAAAAGCACAACATAAGAACACAGGTAGACATTAAAATTCACCTAGCTAGTTGTGAAATGCTCAGCCTACTTTAATAATAAACAGAGAAGCTGCCTTGACAAATATTCCAGATGTGTAAATACTGCCCATGCTCAAAAGCCACTGAGGCTTTCATTGGTGTGCCTTCTGAAGACTTCAGAATGCCTTGAGAAAAGAAAAAAAAAAAAAAGGTAAAAATCAAAGTCCTGTCATTATCCTGATATCAACCCCCAGTACTAATCATTGCTTTTGTTTAATTGTAATAGTTTCCATTGACATTTGAGGTCTAGAGGATTCTCAGTAATATTGCTCTAGCACCTTGTCGCGGTTTGGGGTCAGGGCAACCCCCAGACCGATAACAGACCGCTCTCTTTTAACCCCCCTCCCTCCCCAAAG
>JANHGL010004324.1:39305-60053 GCA_024611195.1 Ceyx melanurus | reverse complement strand
AGTTAGTTAGAAACTTAAGCTGAAAAGTAAAATCACTGAACAGAATTTGCTTGGTTTTCACCCAAACCAGGACACACCTGGAAATTCCAATAGGCAGAGTAGAAACTGCCTTTTCTTCAGAAAACTGAGGGACTTCAAATCCAGAAGGACTGAAATTAGACATGATTATATTGCATACTCAGGGCTTTGAATGCACAAAGTTTGATATCTAGTCTTCTAGCTTTACTCACAAGACTATCTTACTTGTCTCCATTTAGAAACCCAGAAGACATTCTCATTGGCACTTAAGCCTTAAATGCAGCAATAAATTAAATATGGCCAATACGTATAGTAATGTAGTAAAGTAAGTAAAAATCATAATCTATGCCCGAGTAACTTGGACATGTATCATGTAACATAAAGAGCACTATCACTTTCTACGGTTATTGCTCTTTTTATGAAAACAACAGCTCCAGGTCATCACTGACTGATGTTTCCTAATTCAGCAAAGAAGGGATGAACGTGGCTAGGAACAGAAGACTAATCTTATAACTATTATAAGGAAACTATTACAACTATTGAAGGAAAGAGAGGGGCTGATCTGTAGACCCGACTCAGCACACAGGAAAGTCTGCTGCCTCCCTGGGGCTGAGGTTAAGAACATTAAAGGAAGGCTGTCTGATCTGTTACACCCCTCTGAATATTTTCCTTTAATAGTTTTTCAGGTGGGTAATGATAAAATTTCTGAGAGGAGCCCAAATGCAAACAAGAAGGATTTCAGGGTGTTAGGGAGATTGGTTGAAGGTTCAGGAACACAGGTAGTTTTATCATCAGTCCCACAAGTAGTGGGGAAAAATACAGATAGAGGGTGAAAAACACATGTAATTAACACGTGGCTGACAGACTGGTGCCACCATTGGAATTTTGGGTTTTTTGATCATGGAGAGGTTTATAAGACACCTGGTCTGCTGGCATCACATGGGGTAGATCTCTCTCATAGGGGAAGGAGGATTCTGTCACAAGAATTGGCTGAGCTCATTGGTAGAGCTTTAAACTAGATATGAAGGTGGAAAGGGAAAAATCTGTCTTTCGGGAAACAAACTGGAGACATTTATGGGGTGTTGTGCCAGCTCCACTCTTACCTCAGGGTTGGTACCAGTCAGGAGGTACTCTAGAATTACAAACTCACTAAAATGTCTGTACACAAATACATGCAGTATGGGGAATAAACAGGATGAACTAGAGATTTGTGTGTGATCTCAGTACCATGATCTCATTACAGTCACTAAGACATAGTGGGACAGCTCTCATAACTGGAACACTGTCATGGTTATCTATGTCCTTTTTAGGAAGGATAGGCTGACAAGGCGAGGTGGTGGAGTTGCTCTCTATGTGAGAGCTGGTCGACCTTGTACTGACCATCAAAGAGGGACTGGTTGAGCGTGTGAAGGTAGGAGGCACCCTTGGCTGTAGTGACCATGATATGGTGGAGTTTAGAATTGCAGGCAGTAGGAACAGGGCCACAAGCAGGATTGATACCCAGGACTTCAGAAAGGCGAACCTTGGCCTCCTCAGGGAACTGCTAGCAGAAGTCCCGTGGGATGGGGCCTTGGAAGTCAAGGGGGCCCAGGCAAGTTGGCTAGTACTGAAATACCATTTCCTCCAGGCTCAGGATCAGTGCATCCCAAAGAGTAGGAAATCTAGTAAGAGAGTTAGGAGACCTGCATGGTTGAGCAGGGAGCTACTGGATAAACTTAAGCAGAAGAGGGAAATATATAAAACATGGAAGGAGAGGCAGTCCACTTGGGCATAATTCAGGGAGGTTGTCAAAGGATGCAGGGATGCAACAAGGAAAGCTAAAGCTTCCCTTGAAATCAAGCTGGTGAGGGATGTCAAAGGACAAGAAAAGCTTCTTTAAGTGTGTTGGAGGCAAAAGTAAGTCTAGAGCTAATGTGGGCCCGCTGCTGGATGAAAACAGGTTCTGGAAAATACATGTATATTTTATTATTCTTTCATAGATTACATTTGTTACTCATCACCACTTCACTAAGATTCTGCCGTCAGTGAAGGCTAGAGGTTGAAGTTCTACAGTAAAATGGAAGGAGGAATCAGCCTTCCAGGAAAGCAATCTAGAGAATGTAAACGAATTGCCTGAGAAGGGAAGTGTTGCATTGCTGCATATCCCTCTCTGGGGATGCGTTTGAAGCCTTCTGGACAGAGATTGCCCTGTGTAGATAACTATACACAGCGGTCTTCTTCTAAGCCCTCCTCACACTGACCCTGACCTGCATCCAGAGGTTCAAAAGGACATCTCCAGAAACTGGATGTCCAAGGGATTAAATGAAACATTACTTTTGTTATCTGTAAGGTCAGAGGTGGGTCTCTCTAATTTGAGAGCAACTAATAATCAAGTAATCTTAATAAATGTATGTTGTGAAAAAAAGGAGATAACATCCATTAAAGCATAGCAGCAGCAGCATAGTTGGGAGTAAGGTTTCTGGGTTACATTACTTCTTCAACCTCAGAATGAGTCAGTAGAGAAACAAAAATATGCCACTACTGTACAAAAAGTCACCTGCATTCAAACAGCTGTTAGTCATAAACAAGTTCAAGAATCCTTTCCTGCCAATCCAAGATTTTTTTTCTGTGAATTCCCTCTTGACAAACACTTAATGTCTTGCTTAAAATTACAACTACTTGCATGCGAAAAGGAGGACAAATTCTTGAGCTATATTGAGTTTTCACATACCACTTTACAGCGTTTATCATATTCCTGTTTTAAATGGCTCAACAGGGGAGCAGAACAAAGATTCAGCTGGCCAAACACATTACAAATAATGGAACAAATAGGCTCCACATATTTAGCATCTTTATATATACCACACATGGTTTAGTTTAAAAAAACCAACCAACCAACCAAATAAACAAAACAAAAAAAAACCCAAATATTTTCCTCTTTTAGGAAACTTCATAGCTCATCTGAAATAGTATCATTAAACTCCAAAAAAAGTTTGTTCAAGGACTAGTTAAAACTGAGCCACCTGACCCACAGTAAAAGTGAATTTTTTACAAGCAGTTAGAGCTACCAGACTTGTAACTCAGAACTACAAAACTGAGTTTTACTGGTGAAAATGCTATCCAGTTCCAATCTGGACTAATTCTCCCGAGCACCTGTGGATCACCAAGATTAGGTCTAAAAAAGACCTAAAAGATAAGATTTTGCCTAAAAGAGAATATTTTTGTCTACATTTTGTTATGTAGAAGACAAAATATTGAAGGTTCTTGTACATGTAACGTGGTATTCAAAGCAACAAATTTATGCAGGTTTTTTTAGGATGCACATTATGACCTTATTGAGCCCAATTTTCAGAGGAGTCCTTCTACATCCTTGGGTATGGGCTTTTAATTTACATTTTAAACTCCAGAAACTGTAATCCCCATTGGACTTAAGAAAACAGGCACAATGAACAGGCTATATGGATGGATAGAGACATCTGTAGAATTTGGAAGGGCAGTCCCACAAAAATAAATTAAAAAAAAAGCAGAACTTCATCTGACCTTTGAAAATATTCCATTTTAAATCATGCTCACTTTAGATGACCACACAACTGACTGGCCATGTACCAATGTTACATGAACTGCAATTACACCAGCCAAGGAACAATAACGTCTTTATATATATTAGAACATAATATTTTTAGTTTTCTTCTGCTCCAGTTGTGTGGACATCAAGATTTCATGCAGCATGCTTCCAGGCTGAGGTGACTTTTTTCATTGATTCCATAGAGCTCTAACTCAAACCCTAATTTATTCATAGTATCATTCTGATTGGAAGAGACCTTCAAGACCATCAAGTTCAATCAGCAATGCCCAGATCACCACTAAACAATGCCCAAAAATACATACAATGCCCTCAACCTCAAACCATGCCAACCCAATAAGAATTGATCAGGAAATTGAACAATAGGTAATGTAAAAAAACCAAACCAACTCAAATCTGAAATATCAAATCTTGTGCTTGAATTTTGAATTAGGACAGTAGCTCCCAAGAGAAGTTCAATTTGAACACAACAAACTGTGATGTAATATACTCTACTGCTCCAAAACCTTTGTTGTAGGTCCCCTGAGAAGAGGTATCAAACTTGACTTTTTCTATTTAGTTAGATTACCCAACGATAATGAATTTAGTGTAGAAAAAATCAATTTAAAAGTTCGAATGCTGATGAAGCTAAGTCAAACAAGCTACACAAACAAAGAGTCATTTTATTTCACTCTCACCCAACTCATAGCATGCCCCAGGGGTTCCTGAATTCTCAGTCATTTATTGATCATGGAGAAAACCCCAAAAGACAGTAATTTTCCCATTTCCATTTCAGAGAAAAAGGCATCTGCCAGATTCAGTCAATCTACACACAGAGGCTTTAGGTCAATGCAATTCGCTGAAGAAAATACACTTTTAATGGCTTAAGCCTAAAAGCACTCAGGGCTTCCAACAATGTTAAAAAACACACATAGAACACACAAAAATCCCTTCGGTCTGACTTAATAAAAAAAACAAAACAACCTACCACCAAAACTCCCTTTGTAATTTCCTATTACAATAAATTTTCTAACCAGCCATATGTATGGGAAGTGCCCCAAGCAATCATGTCATCAACTGAATTCAGCACACATGGAAGTGATACTGGATAAGAGAGACACAATAGAGGCATATAGAGTATTTCCCTTTAGATATTGGTGGTCTGCAGCAAGGACTATGTGAAATTATAATGAGGACAATCTCTGTGAGAACCCAAAAGTTTTCTGTTTAGTGGTAGATTATAATCTTCAGGGGTTAAGTTGACTTATAGAAATCGGTCCAGTTTTTTCAGCTTCAAACCTGTTCGCAACTCAAGAAGCTCTCCAAGAAATGTGGCCATCAGTGTGTCCCAGCTGGTTGGTGGCCCCACCAGACAAACACCAAGAGCATTACCCAGGCAGCCCTCTGCTGCAGAATCACAGGTCATGGAAGTTCAGAATTCCACTCAGCAACAATTTGCTTGGTAGATCTGCTGGACACTGGTTGCCAGATACTGTATTGACATAATGTCATTCTGTTTCTGGAGTAAGAATCAGTCAGTATTATATTTCACTAAATAAAAGATAATGAACAAGATTCTAGCAATATTTTTTTAATGTATAATGATAATTATATTTTAAAAGTCAATGTAAAAAAATATTAATTTCCTACATATCTTACGTCTTCAACTCTTAGGTCTTCAGCTGAGTGCTGAAGTGACAGTTACTGGCCTCAGACCTACACTGACTTTTCCCAGTTCAAAATCTGGCTCACAAAGTGATCTCAAAAAGGTTCTGGAGAATTTGAGAATAAGATTCATTAATCTTGCTCTGGAATACGGAAAGGTTGTATCATTTCCAAGAACACCAGCCTCCAGCTTCAAACATATTAACTGGGAAATTCCTGGCTTGAATACTCTATACATGTGCAACATAGTCACTCCTCTGTCTGGTCTGAGTACACAACTTATGCATTTGCTTATGTAATTTTGGCAGATGAGTGTATTTCAAAAAGCAAAACATGTATCAAGACACTCTGTGCAGTGATAATAAAATAAATCAGTATTGCAAAGAAAGAAATTAAAAAAAAAAAAAAAAGAAGAAAAGATAAAATGCTGGAAAATAAACAAAACAGAAAACCTCACAGTAAAAGACACGAATTGCTCCACCACTTACATAGCTTATCTAAAATATGCAGTGACCACAGTCATAGTGGGCAAAGTCCTGGCCTGAAGTGTTCTTTAATCTAGCAGAAGGGCAAAACAGGGAAAGAAATGGCTAGAAGGAAAAGCCAGACAAAATCAGTATTAAAGGCACAAGTTGTTACCAGTTTGAGAAGGAAATTAGTAGAAGAAACTACCATTCATTGATGTCTTCCAGCTATGACTGGATGTCTTTCTGAGGGGTGTATTTCAGCCAAAATGTATACTCTAGGTCTGCAGGGGATAAAATCAAGCAGTGCACAGAACACAAGTGCCTTAAAACAAAACAAACAAAAATTATATTAACTGTGCTGGCCAAGCAGACAGCAAGAACTTGGAGCATGCACACAGAGCTGATTTGCAAATTGGCAAGTTGAAGTGGGCTTTATGCTGCAGCAGGAAAGACTGGCCTCTAGACACATCTATGTTTCAGACTTGTAGCAGGCTCAGAAATAAGAAATAGGATAAAAGAAATCCACAGAATCCCCACAAATATTTATACAGCAAGTTCTTTACTTACATATTCCCTAGGGCTATCTCTCACAAAATGAATGACCTGAAATCACGTTAGAAATCCAGTATTTCTGAGCTGAGTTTATCAGTTACAAGTACCAGCAGAAGAACCTCTTAGCAGGGTTATATCTGGGCACCAGAGCAGGCAGGGGCATTCCTCGTAACACCTCTCATTTGCCTGGTTTTACTGGGTTGTCTTTGGCCTGTTAAATACTAAATATTGGAAGAAGGTATGATTTCAGGTATGGAGATAGGTGAGCAATCAGATTTTCCTATTTATCACCCAGAGTGCCTTCATTCCTTCATTTAATGCTTACTAAAGCACTCTGACAATTAACCAGAGGACAGCATCCATTTGAAAAGAGAGCTCCATACTACACTTCATTCCAGAATGAAACTTGTTCTGCAGTGCTATGACCTGAACCATCCATCTTATTTATCTTAATAAAACACCCATCTCTATCTATCTTCGAGGTCTTATTATTAATGCCTGATCCAGATAAATCTGAAGGGAAAGAGATTATAAACCAGGTTAACCACGATAAGGCCTATCAATCTTTAGACTTTGTGGTAACACAAGCTTTGAAAAAAAATAATCTTGTTAAGAGATAAAGCATACCCCTTTATGCCTTTGTGCTTCCCTTTATTTCTTTAAACATGGGGGAGCCTTGGTGTCATGTTTTACCTTGATTTCTCTCACCCACATACTGTTATGGCTCTCATGGGTGGGGGGAACTCTCTGCAATAGGTTTGGGCTGGAGTGAGGGTGAAGGAGGCCACAAATGAAGTGTGGATTATTCAGTAAAAAACTCTGCTTCTTCAGTGCTGGAATTAAGAGAGCAGTAGGCATCTCCCATCTGAGAGGAGTCTACTCTTCAGATTGGCACTGGAAACTGAGCACAGAGATATGTGGGGAGGAGGAGTAGGAAGGAGTTGCATAGAGTGGATGAAGGTTCATCTCCTGTGGTATCCTCAAGCCTGGGGAATGATACGCAATATCTTTTAAAATGGGAGATGAAGGGAGAATTCCAGTGAAGTCTGCTAGTGATGCTCAGCACTCTCCAGAACTCAGAACAGAGCTGCAAGTCAGTGTTACCTAATTCTGACACTACAGCAATTTAACAGGCTACACAAGACAACTGCAAACTAATCAGTGTCCTAAAACAAAACCAACAAAAAACAACAAAAAACCCCACAATAAAACAACAACAAAACAAACAAAGAACACAACAAACCAACACATCAACAACTAGCATGAACATATATTGCCAGACATGCTTTAGCTGTTATTAATAGGAAATTAAGAAATAGAGACTGGGGATTAACTGAGTTAATTCCCAGAAAGGTTAAGCATTTTGGTGCATTTTCACTTTATTATTGTAGATTTGGTAGCAATAGTTTAAATTATCACAAGCCTTCCAGGTACAAAAATCTCTTTGGCGAGGAGAAGCTTTAGAGGTATCATATCAGACCTGTTTGATGTCTACAGTCTTGAATAACATTACCTGTATTTTTAATAGCTCCTCATCCTTCTATCTCATAGTACACAGGGAATATTTCATGACATTCTTGAAGATAATCTTAGTGCCCTTAGTGGACCACAGTACAATGCACACAATGTATGAACACACAACCCTTGGCTCGGTGCTTCTTATAAGGCAGCAGCAGCTCTTATCCTTGCTGGTTTGATCCCAATTATATGACCTAGGGCATCTAGGAACTTTCCTTTTTTTCCTAACGAAGGTATAAGGTGAAACTAATCAATAAAACCATAAAGCCATATGGTATTGTGGTCCTGGATGGTAAGTTTACACTCTGAGAATCTGCAAATTAGCTGTGAAAATAAAAGCCATTTAAAAATAGATCAAGCAGAGATAAAAGCCTTGGAACACATTGTAAAAATTACAAATTCCCAGACCCATTAAAGTGAACTAAAAGGAAAATGGCAACAAGACCAGCAACTTTACAAAATCAGTTAAAGGTCCGTTTCTTTTTCTTTTTAATCAAGTTAGAGTCTGTGATCATGAGCACACCACAGTGTCATGTGTTATCTAGAAAGCCACAGTGTGTCACCAATTGATAAACATTATCAGGAATCCAGTTTCCATCTCAAGGGAAACTTCTGGGACTATCTTTGGTTCATGGCTGTGGGTCAGATTACTCAGAATTTTCACTGACTTGAACTTGATCCAACCCAAAGGATTGAAATACCTGACCCACTCACCTCTCAGGACAACTAAAATGAAAAACTGAAACAGAATCACCCAGGACAGCAAGCACAGGCTCCAAGAACAGCAGCTGCCCCAGACAACTTCAGGAGAACACCTTCCTCTTTTTTTATCAGGAGATTCCCTGTATTTACCACAGTACTGACTTGAAGAAATGAGTCTTCTAGTTGGGAAGCTGTTCTACTAATTTTATTGAGTTACTCTATGTATGTGAAACACAACTGCATTTTCAGGACATGATGAGTAATTTGTTTGTAAAACCTCACTTCCTAAGTGTTTTTTATTTAAATCAATTTTTACAGCAACCCAAACCCACTTATGACAGCAATGCTATTATTATAAAAGAAATAGAGTGATCAAAATCCATTTCTGGCCACTTCTAGATGGCTGTAACATACAGTTACTAAGATAGTCCTGCAATCTGGCATCCTGGCTGACCTTTAACAGTCCTGTACTCTCAGTGAGAATTTACTGAACTGCAACTTTAATCTCACAAAATAGACACTGCGGCAAAATGTGTAAAGAGCAGCTGTTTTTAAAAAATTATATGACCTCCAGTTAAATTTGAGCTTTTCCTTTTATCTATCACTCCTTTTTCAGTTCCAAAGTTTGTATGTTTTCTTTATTTGGCTACATTTAAGCTTTGTATTCCCTGAAATCTTTCTGATAACAGATTAGAATTTACTTTCATGGTATTTAAATTTTTACTGACTCTCCAATATATGCAGTTCTCAAAAGTTCATCATTGTATGATGAATCTGACCTCTACTTTCATTTCCAGCAGCAGATCAGTATTAATTTACTTATTGTTTCATCCATCATATTCCAGAAACATATTATTACTAATTAAGGGAATTAATACTTGGATTTATTTGACTGACTTAAGAGGATCCCAGGTACCTCTAGTGCGTATAATTTAATGGGGTTGGCATACACATTCAGATTTGGAGCCCAGAGTAACTCCAAGGGTAGCAGGATTGCAACATATATTCCTCACACCTCCTATTCACAGCACTGACCAGAATGTTCTTTATAGGTGCTTGTGATTCGCAGGCCTGAGTCAACCTCTGCTAACGAACATCAAGGCCACAGCTGAACATATCTCATGTGTTACTGAATGAGTGAAAACCAACTACAGACAAGCCTTCATTATGAAACTGAAAATAATTTAAGATAAAATTGTTGCCTCACCATCCTCATAATGAAGAACTTCTTTCTAATTTCTAATCTAAATCTCTCCTCTTCCAGATTGAAGTAATCACCCTTCTTCCTATTAAAACAAACCCTTGTCCCTCCCCAGCTTTCTTGTAGCACCCTTCAGATACTGGTAGGCCACAAGAAGGTCTCCCTGGAGCCTTCTCCAGGCTTAACAACCTCTCCCACACTGGTGTCCCAGCAGAGGGGTTCCAGCCCTTGGGAACAACATTTATTATGAAGGTGACTGAAAAGAAACAATTCTTCACTCTACTATGGTGAAAAACTAAGCAAAATTCTCCTCTGTCTAGTTTTTAGGGTAGATTTTGGAAGAAGAAGGAAATTGAATAATAAGTTGTCAAGGCTTGACAAATGGAAGGAACAAGACATTGATAACGATAATAGAAGGGAAGCAATGGAACTTAGAACCCTCTGATAGTATCAATCATTTTTTTCCTTTTTAATCGTTAGGAAGTAATTAGCAAAACTATAAACTCAAGAACATCAAGAGACAAAAGCTTTGCAGGAAGAGTAAAAGAATTTGAGTTATCATCATGGCCCTGACCTTAACTTATTCATAATGTAATATTATATTTTAATTCTCTCTATGAATAGTATTACAGCAGCAGACCTGTGCTGAGCTTTGTGTCATTAAAGCTTGCAAAAGCCCTCAGACTTCTCAAGGTCAAGGAGGAGTGAAAATAATTTAAATGGAAAAGAAAGCAACACAAATGTTTTGAGACTATGGAAAAAGAAGGATCCAGCTAACCTAATAAACAAAGTTTTTTATTAAAAAAAAAAAAATAAAAAAAATACCTTGCCAGCATTTATTGTTACTTCTTGCCACCAACTTATATGAAAACAGATTTATAAAACTGTCTTGGGAAACAGTTCTCAGGACTATGTCTGATTTTTTATGACAAATAAATTTAGAGAAATTACATTTACTGCTTTAACTGCAATAGTCAGAAAACAGTAACTGACTTTATAAAGCAAAGTTTTCATTTCATCTGGTTTTAATGACATCTCAAAAAAAAATTAAGATAAGGTAGAAAAAATAAATGCTGTTTGTTTAAATTCTTGTTGTAGTTGATATGACTGCTTGGAATGGTTCTCAATGAAAGGATATCAGTTAAATGAAAATGGTCCCTGAATTAAAACTCTTCTAGAAAGATGTGTACCTATAGAATTCAGCTCCCTCCATCATTAAGATGATGAATGACAGCCTGAACAGCAAAATTAAGTAGGTTTATTTGGCTAGTCAGTTTAGTGGAAACATGATTAATTCTGCTTTTCCTCCCTAGAAAATGCTGCTGATATTTTAAATTCCAGTTTCTTTCTGCCAGAAGAGCCTCTGCTTTATAGAACATGACTGCAATTAGCAGAAAAACATCTGCAGTGATCTCTTCAGGATGCGGGAGTCATCTCCCTAATTCACTTACTTGATTGGCTGCTAATTTTTATGTTAACAGTAATTAAATAAACTTCATCTTAAAATATCTCTCTAACTCAAGTGGTCTAACAGGATGGGACTGATGTTTAGCAATGAGGAAAAATTATCTTTAAATTCAAGAATAAGTTTTGACACAAGTTACTTGTCATGCTTGTTTTTATACCGTAAACACTACAAAAGAAAGTCGCGGGTGAAATATTTCTATCTTCTAGTTCTTCAGTCTTGAAATGCACCACAGACAGACCAAATATTGGCTACCATTGTTGCAGGATATGCAGATATTAAAATCCTAGATGAGTAAAATCCTAGTGATTTATTTTTAATAAGGAAATTTTTATTTTATTTTTAATAAGGAAATTTATTTTTAGTAAGGAAAAGATCCTAAGAGTACATGAGAAATACCTGATTCTTGAAGCAGAAGGAATCAGACTAAAGATGTAATTGGAAGCATCACATTTCAGGATGAAAACCCTGAGCATTAATTATGTTAATTATTTAACTGTTTTTTTCACAAACACATCAAGATGCCAAATGAACAACATAAGCAAACCAGTCAACTGCTGGATCACAGGCTTTTTGTTCCTTTAAGATTGAAAACTCTAAATGCTTTTGCTTTTGTACCCAACTTCAGACAGTTTACCTAACCTGCAGTTCAAGTGTACTGGAAGGACTTCTCTAATACCTAAATAAATAAATAAATAAATAAATAAATAAATTGTGTTGCCATTTATATTGAGCATCCCAAAAGGATGCGTTTCATATACACAAGTGAAATCAGTGTAAAAACACAGGGAGAAAAAAGTCTTTTTGAAGTCTTTCATAGATAGCACACAGCATTCTATTCTAGAATTTGCTATTGACAGCCAAACATAGAGGTTATTGCAACAGGACACCCTTCTCTTCTACACCATGTGCTTTCATGCACTGTGGGATGGAATGTTCAGCGCTTCATTGGAACACAACAGTTTCACATACACTGCCCAAATTCTCCATCTAGAAATCTCAGCTCTTACAGTTAGAGACCTCATAAAAAAACCCTACTGTATAACTTGGCAAACAAGCTTCTGGCTATCACCAACCCAATACAAAAATACAGCAAGTTTTTCCATCCCAGAACCTTTCCTTGAACAATTCAACACATCACTAATTGAAAGTAAATAAAAGTTTTAATGATTCAAGCCTGTATAAAACTTTTTTTCAATTCAAAAGCTAGAAGTCTCTTATGGACAGAAAACACTTCCATAAAATCACTGCAGCAGAGCACAATCAATCCCTCTATCTCCAGTTGTTTGCTTTAGCATTTTACAAGGTTCCCTCAATTCTCAGCCCCAGATCAATCATTTGTTAAAGAAAGAAACAAAGAGATTTGGGTGCCTCAGCAGAATACTGATAAGAAACAGTGTCAGTTCATTCTAACTGAGGACGAGTCAACTTAGAAAGAAGATTTTTTTTTTTTTCACATTCTCATTCATAGTAGAAGACTTCATATAACCTATCAGCAAGGTGAACAAAGGGAAAGAAAATAAAAAAGGGTTTTCCTAGCAACTCATTTATGCTTCTCATGTGGCTTTTATTGTCATTTCAGCTTTGTTTGTTGAAATGATTTGTTGTATTGTTATATACAGAGACAGTATGTTAGTATGTCTTATTATCTACCCTCAGCATTAGCAGTTGAATATTTATTCAAGATGACACTGTTGCAAAACTTATCAATTTAAATCCCTTAACTGTCCAAGTGAAGGAATGTGTAAGCGATGTACAACTTCACTACAAGCGGACAAAGGACTAGCATAAATACAGTGTTAAGTGAAAACAACTTACTTCATACTTGGACTAAAATAGCTTTTAGTCCTGAGACTAACAGATGACCGTATTATGAGTTACAAGAACTGTAAATAAGCATTATTCCATCACCAGAGCAAGGAAAGAAAATGTTATTCCCATGATAAACCTTCTGAATTGCTTTCATTTACATTAATTTCCTTTATGCCAATGTCTTCTCACTTCAACATCTACAAACAGTAATGCCCCAGTGTCACCAGCAACTCTCCAGCATACACAGAACACTGCTTGCAGCCATGTTTACAGATCAGCTACAGAAAACTGCAAGAGCCAACAGCAGCACTATAAATACAGGCAGGAACCTGATGATGAGGTTAACTACTATCTGACTGGTACTGTGTGTACCTGAAAGAATTATATAGGAAATGGTGCAATACACACTGAATGTCACTGAAATTACATCCAGGGACAGCACTTAAACCACAATTTTCCTGGTATCACTTTATTCTTTTTGGCACACCTTGCTAGCTTAATGTCTTATCTCTATTAGCTCTTTTCCACTGCAATTTATTACCTTAGTCGAAGAGTAACAAAACAACTTGGCTGTCCACTGAAATTTCATTACTGTTTCTCCTGCTTTTCCCACCAAAGAAGTAGGGAAGCTATAGGAGTTGTGGTGAAACACTGATTGATAAGTACTAATTCTCTTTCATACTACAAAGATAAATCAGATGCATTTGGAGAAAGATGTTCTATTTTCAAACACGTCCAATGACTGACTGCAATTCTACTTCAAGACACCAGAATGACATAGGAAGTATGACTTCTGTCATTTAACAAATTCCCCCAGATCCTCATTTCCCAGCAATGTTCTTTTTCCAATTACAGGAGATGCCACTGTAATCTTCCCTGAAACAATAGCCAAAGAAAACAGGCAGCTTCATAGGGTATCACACTGAGACACATTTCTTGCCTACTTCTGCCACTGTACCTTTTCCTTTCTCTACAGGGCTGAAGGCAGAGAGACCACTGTGGCTTGAGAGCTGTATCTCAGGTCTTCTCCCAGGCAGACTCTCCACAGAAGATCTCATTCAGTGTTGGCTCAGCCAGACTGCAAGGTCTCCACTTCCCTCCCCTCAGACTGTCTAAAGGATCTGTCTCCACTTTCCAGCATTCATAATGAATAGTGTAAATATTAAAAGAAAAAAAAAAAAGTCTTATTTTTTCATGTAATGCAGAACTGCAGAGTAAATTGAGACATTTGACACTGCTGTATAGTACTTTAATTAATTGGTATTCTTTAATTAGGTAGCCTAATGTTTCATTCTGAATAATTGGCTAGATTCTTCTAAGGAGAATTATTAACTGGATTCAGCTTCATTTTCTATCAGGATTTATCACATGCAGAAAAAAGCCTCAGACCAGTGTAAACTGTCTCCCATGGCCTGACCTTTGTTTTTTCTCTCACTACAAGTGCAGTTAGAAGTTTAGCAGCTTTTAAATAAAATAAAGGAGAAAAAAATGCAGGGGGCCACAATTCAACAAGGTGTGCATGAGAAAGTGGCATGGAAATGTTTTCAACAATCACAGAAATGGTGATGGTGGGTTGAAAGGAGATTATATTGACAAAATATGGGAAGTACATACATACAGTAGGTATTTATATATAAACACACACATATAAAGGATTTATTCGTGACATCACAAGTTTACTTTTTAGCTGGTCCATGAGAAAATTCTGGTCATCATCACCTAATGTGACTAGATTATTTAAATTGTGCATTTGGTGACTTTTGGGAAAAATGAAGTATCTTCATACGCTATTTTTTTTCAGAAGCATCTTCAGTGCATAAAAGCCTCATATCCAAAAAGGTGCTTTCTTTGTCTAAATGAAAATGGGTGTATCTTTACACCAGATGTTTGCTTATACAAACAGAAACCAAGCAGTTATCCTCAGCCACCTGCTTTTGTTAGATAAATGGACACGTCTCTAAAAAAGGCTGTTTTATCATAAAAGCACTGAAGGTCACAGAGCCAAATCTGAGAGGAGGACAAATTTCCATCATAGGATTATTTTTCCACCAGCTTTACAAGCAGTGTCTATATCCCTAAGTGCAGATTTACTGGATATTGTTTGATCAAGTCAGTTCTATTCTCCAAGGCTATTTAGGTAATAATAAGGACCTACCTATATAACAACCAAAGAACCTTTAAGAAATTATACTAGTATACAGAATATACTTGTATATTCAGTACATGACAGTGTGAGCTGCTACACTGTCTTCTCCTTTTCCTTTTATTTTTTTTTTTACAAGATTGCTATTTCCACAGAGACCTATAAGATTAATGAAGAAGAAAACAAAAACAGCAGAGTAAGCAAATTTGACAATAGGAATGGGTGTACATACACCCATATATACACATATATTCAGTGTATTCCTCTCTTACTGTCAGACTAAACCATTAAAATTCTGGCAGCTGATTTCCACAGCCAAATTATTATGAAGAAAAAATATTCATTATCCTGGTAATGGACATTAATTGATATGATAACTAATCTGATGGAAATTATTGGCCTGCAAAGGTGTGCAGAGAAGTAAGACAAAAGCATAACCTAGCAAAAGAGCAGTAACAGTGTTGGTTTTTTCCTGATCTTCCTAGTTGGAGATGGTGTCCACCTTTAGCTCTTTAGGAATTATAGTTTTTGTTTGTAACCTACATTCTACAGTTGAAGAGAAGCTCTGTTCTCTTTATTTCACCCATTTCACTTGGAATGTCATTCACTATAAACATATTTCTTCAGTCCGACCAAAATTTGTTAGATACTATAGAACTATTAAATTGCACTTATTTCTAAGCAGAGACACTCTTAGATACTCAAATCTAGCAAACTGCAGTTGAGACAGGAAACATAACTTTATCTTTTTAAATAATATGTACATCTGTGATGGGATGGAGGGAGGAAGACATGAGGAAGACTCTGCACACAATCTCAAGAGAAGAACAGCTGTCCCCTTCTTGAAACAATGACCTAACAAAGACAAAGCTTCAAACCACCAGTGAAGGTCAGACACCAGGGAACTTAGAAACCCAAATCTTCTTTGCCTTTTCACTCCTATATTCTCACCATTTCTCTTCCTTTTCTCTCTCCTTCTGCCTATCAACCACTGTTGATTCCTGTGCTCTGCAGTAACAAGACCTCTGTTAATTGTACTCCTGTACCTGCCTGTTCAGTAATGCTGCCCCTTGATTGGTGCCCCCCATTGTTATACCCTCTGCAGCAGCTGGTATCAGCTATTAGCTGGGCTGCTAACTTCACTTTTCTCTCCGCAAAGTGTTTTATGGAGGAAAATAACTGTCTCTTACAACACAAGATGTGGCAGCTTTGTTACATCCCCAAACCAGAATCACCACCTGCTCCACCAGTGCTGTGCAATTCAGTGTGAAGGGATATTAAGAGCCAGTATAAAGTGCTGCCAAAGCAATTTGGACCAAAACTAGTTTTCAGACCTTAAAATTTCCTGTAAATTTGTCCTCCTGAAAATTTGGTATTACAGATTTTGGTCCCTGCTTTGCTACAGAGAACTGCATGTAGTGCTTGGAAGCTGGGGTGGTGAGTCTCAGAAAGGCTGCCTGCAGTGGATTATAGAACCAGAGAGGGTGAGAAAAGCCTGTCTAGGTTCCTCAGCTGATAGAATCATAGAATGGTTTAGGTTGCAAGGGACCTTGAAGTCACCTAGTTCCAACCCTCCTGCCATGGGCAGGGACACCTCCCACTAGAGCAGGATGCTCAAAGCATCTCTCACCACCCTTGCATTGAAGAACTCCTTCCTTACACATAATGCAAATCTACTCTCTTCCAGGTTAAAGCCATTACACCTCATCCTACATGCCCTCGTAAAAAGTCCCTTTCCATATTATTGCCATGAGATGTAAACTGAATCACTAGTATTTTTCTTGCCTTTTAAAAGACTGAAGCAAAATTTTGCTGGAGTTCTCTTTTGATATTATTATCATTATGCTGGAGTATGTCCAAAAGGCAGTGAAGCTGATGAAGGGTGTAGAGCACAAGTCTTATGAGAAGTGGCTGAGAAGTCCTAGCATAATATAGCAGGGACTGAAATAATTAAGTAAATTACCTAAAGAAAAAACAGATGCCCCTGTTTGCCAGCTACACTACAGCTGTCACTGCACACACATTCTTCCAGCAATGCCCTGGGCTCCTACATCTCCTCCTGGAATGAACACAGATAGCTATTGCAGCATTACTTATAACCAGGGGTTTTTTTTAACTTTCAACTGTTTTTCAGCTTTTCCTGTTGATTGTTCCATAGGAGAAGAGATGGACCCTTTCAGGTAGTTTTGGAGAGCAAGGTATCCCTGAGCATGCTTTTTGCTAGACTTCTCACAGATCTGTGAAGAAACCAAAGTGAGCTCTCCTGAAGCCCAGGGTTGTCATTCCACTAATTTTCTTGATTCCTTAAGATTTTAACCTCTAACCGACTTCTTATAAACATATCCATGTAAAACAGAAATATCTACCTTGGCTACCTTTATTCACCACTGTTTTCCCCAAGGTTCCTAAGCACTAAGTTTGACAAAATTTCTCCAAGACCTATAAACTAAGCAAGAAAAATAAAAAGTACAGTTCTAAGACAGCAGGAATTCATGCTCCAGGTTTCACAAGTATTCTACTTGTAAAAGTAGAGGTGAGTTCTCACATAAAATAAGTCATATCTAGAAAAACCTAGAGAAACTCTCACAGAATTTCAAGCTCCTTCAAAGGCATTAGCATACATCATTTCTGGCAAGAGCAGCTGTTGAGCATTTCAGTTGCACTTCTTATTTCTATTTTAAAAATTCTGACAGCAAAGAGGGTTGATTATACAGTTATTTAATCAAAAAAAAAATGGCCATTCAGATTCTGAGGCTGTAGAACTGTTGTCCTAACTAAATGTATAATTGTGCTTAATTAGGAGATATAATCAGACTTCTTGATGTTATTTGAATGAGTGAATGTATTTCCCTTCGTATCCTGTAACAGCAACTCTTGAATTTGAGACAAGTTTTTTTCTCAGCAGGAAAAATTTCACCATGGAAGAAGGGAAGAAATAAAAAAGTAAGTTCTGCCATACTGTTTAGAGAACAGCACAGTAG
Organism: Ceyx melanurus; assembly: GCA_024611195.1. Classification (NCBI taxonomy): domain Eukaryota; kingdom Metazoa; phylum Chordata; class Aves; order Coraciiformes; family Alcedinidae; genus Ceyx; species Ceyx melanurus. Next base: position 41,988 of record JANHGL010004324.1, on the reverse strand, counting down.
GGTCTTCTGTGTTTACAGCATTTTGAAGAGTGGATTCCACTATGATAGAAAACTGCATAGTTACAGTAACTCCATCATGATGGCAGACCATCACCTTCATCCCAAAAGCACTGTCAGGGATTGCATCATCTATTCAGAGAATTTTAGACAGTTACAAATACATACTCTGAGGAATTAGTAGCAGCTCTGAAAAAATAGCTCTGAAGTGGTCTGGAACTTTCCAAACATAATGAAGTTTTTATACTTCCAATTCAGAAAAGAAACAATTAAATCATTTTTAATCATCATGTGCTATTTTATTTAATAAATTGTTGTAAAGACCAAATTAAGTTCTCTGCCAATGAATTAAATTGAATCAAATGAAAATGCTTTTGAGGAAGAAAAGTTGGATAAGTAGTGCAGGACAAATATCCAGACTGAAATAATTAAAAAATGAGCAAAGATTTTGGTAGGCTATTAAAGATTTAATTAATTGTCAACTCAAAAAAGTATACCATACTAAAACCATCTGAAATACTGAAAAAAAAGTAAGGGAAGTGAAAGTGCAAAAATCAGTAACATTTCTATTAAAACCAAACTCCTCCTATATACACAAGATCAAACATTTACAATTAAACCACACAATGCAGCATTTCCATCTGCACCAGTGGTCCTAGTACAAGTGTCATGAGACTCCCCCAATCCCCTACATGAAGAAATAAATCCCAATTGAAAAAAAGGAACAAACAAAAAACAAAAAGAAACTGATGTAAACTTTGAGTGATGTAGATCTATTTCAGATACAAATTTAACTTTCTAAGTCTAGGCAAGGACATGAATAGAGGTCTCATTTTGGATGTAGTTGTTTCAGAGCTGGACTGTTTGCTCTTTAGCAGTTGACATAAGCCTGGCTCACTGAATGCTCACACACTCCAGTCCAGAGACAGAACAAAGGGCAATGGGCACAAACTTGAACCCAGGAGGTTCAATCAGGACAAAGGAAAAAATTCATTCCTGTGAAGGTATCAGATCCTGCCCCAGGCTGTCCAGAGAGGTCATGGAGTCTCCTTCTCTGAAGAGATTCCAAACCAGACTGGACACTGGAGCAGGGGGATGGCATCAGATCTTCTCCAGAGGTCCCTTTCCAACCTTTCCCAGTCTGTGATTCATTTCGCTCCTGCATACATATACATGCAAATACTTTCTAATTTATGTCTCTGTTGAATGGAGATTAGACCTCTATTTAAAACAGAGGAGAGCACTCATAAATCAAGCATAAGTTAGGAGAGCAATGTATATTGCTGTGTTTTGTTTTCCTCCTCTTCCAAAGAGGGGACAAACTTCAGTAGCTATTGGAAGTGACCCATAATAGCCATGATCTGCTAAAAAGGTAATCTGTTCAAAAAACTACTAGTTTTAACAAAATACCTTGCTTTGAGCAGTTAGCCTATAGCTGTCCACTGCTCATGGATAATTCTTTCCATGCCTACAGGCTTCGTAACACATAAAGATGCATGTCATCTTTAATCCTCACTTCTGCCTTCCTGCTCTCCCCTACCAGAACAATAGCCTGGGAAACAGCTGCCTTTTTTTTTTCAGATGAAAAAACATGATCTAGTTCTTGGTAATTTCTTTCAGAATAAAGAACTCACAATTTTTTATAACTACCACATCTGTAGCATGGGCAGGGGAGGAAACCAATACTGGGAAATTCCCCTTCCAGATTCTCAAAACTCATCCCCTGTGTTCCAAGTGAATCAGCTACTATAAATGAAGTGTTTCTCCATATAGGATGTAATTTTATGGCAGGTTCCTGTAACCATTGAAAAATATTCAGATTCTCAACTTTTGTTTGACTATAACGAAACAGAATGGAAATTCAACTCTACATTTATGTACGATAGAAGCATGTTCAAAGGGAAGTATCACCTGTTTCTAGCAGATGGGAAATGAGCATTGAAAAGGATCACCTGTACTGGAACCCCCACTTTCTAATTCCACCATGGTAAGGTAAATCAGAAAAGTAAGTCACATAGCAGCATTGTCAGATTTAGCGCTTGCTTTTACCCCAGGAGCACGTCTGGAGCATGCTGCTCAGAGTCCCGTCTCCTCTCACACTGGTGCTCATTCATCAAAATTTCACAAAGTGTGCCAAGCCAGCAGCGCAGCAAAATGGCCTTGGATGGGAGCCACTGCATTTATATTTATTAAAGGCCCTCACTGAGCAACTTCAATGCCTGATATACCAACCCACTTCAGCCTTTCTGTATAAATACATGTAGTTATTATTCTTCCCTCTTTTTTTTTCTTCTTTTTTTTTTTTTTTAAGGAATCAAGCTTGATGCAATCATTGTTGTCTCTCTTGATATTCATCTGACAGTCACAGGTGCAGCAAAACCTATAAGCAACCATAAAAGATGTAAACATCATCAATCTTTAACAAGGTCTTAATATGTAAAGCTTGTACTACACTGCAAGTCAGAGACCACATCTCTTTTCCACCCATCTCTAGTCCTCAATACTTTGATTTTTTTTTAATTGTTATCAAGGCTGCAAGAAAGTAAGGAGCATGGGCCTTGGCAGCTTCATTGATTGATTGACCCCACCTCGAGTACTGTGTCCAGTGATGGGCACCCCAGTTCAGAAAAGACAGAGATTTACTGGAGAGAGTCCAGTGCAGGGCACCAAGATGCTGAAGGGAGTG
>JANHGL010004324.1:20603-34351 GCA_024611195.1 Ceyx melanurus | reverse complement strand
CTCCCTGGACACAAGGGCGCATTGTTGGCTCATGGTTATCCCCCTGTCCACCAGGACCCCCAGGTGTCTTTCTGCAGAACTGCTCTCTAATACATCAGCCCCCAGCCTGTACTGATACATGGAGTTGTTCTGCCCCAGATGCAATACCTTACACTCACTCCTGTTAAATTTCATTAGATTTCTCCCTGCCCAGCTCTCCAGTCTGTCCAGGTGTCTCTGGATGGCAGCACTGCCTGCTGCTGTGTCAGCCACTCCTCCCAGTTTGGTGTCATCAGCAAACTTGCTGAGGGTGGTCTCTACCCCCTCGTCCAGGTCATTGATAAATATATTGAATAATACTGGAACCAGTACTGACCCTTGGGGAGACTCCACTAGTCACAGGTCTCCAGCTAGACTCTGCTCCACTGACCACAACTCTCTGAGATCTATTCTTCAACCACTTCCCAATCCACCTTATTGCACCATGACTCAATACACACATCTTAAGTTTGGCTGTGAGGATCCTATGGGAGAAAGTATCAAAAGCTTTGCTGAAGTCAAGAAATACCACATCCACTGCACTTCCCTCATCTATCAATCGACTTATATCATCTGTCACGATCAGATATTGGATACGTGGCAATTTTTAATTAAAGGTTTAAAGGTGATTCCCAAATGGTGAAATTAAGACACAAACGAGGTCAAATGCCATGTGCACGACAAAGTTTTATTACAATAGCAAAACAGAGTTTCTAGAGAAGACAGGAGAGTAGGGGGGAAAATAGAAACAAGAAAGAAAGGAGAAAGTAGAGTACAACAAGCGATAGTATAGTCACCACCACGGTCCAGCGACGACGTCAGTGGGGAAGAGAGCTTCTTTCTTTCTTTCCCACGAAAATGCTGCTTCTTCTTTTCCCAGGGAAAATTCTTCAGCCAACTCCATACATCATAAAGCAGATTTATACAGTTTTTCCACTACACCCCCCTTCCTCCCCTGTACAGGTGAGAAATTCCTTCTCCTCCTTTGAGATAAGGGGGATGGGTGTAGTTAGCACGGTGCTTAGTTTGGCTATTTGGAGAGATCAGCCACTGTAAGTCGACAGACAGCCTCAGGGTCCATTTATCTGAAAAGGCACTCTCGGAGTGCCGGCTTCAGACCCCTTTCTATCTCCTTTCTCAGGCACACCCACCTCAGGGGATGAAGTTTAAAATATGTCTTTAGTCTTGCTTGTGTTCAGATGTCTCCAGACAGACAACAGACACCTTGATTGTCTTAACAACTTAGATTGTTTGAGTCAAAACACTATATGACCTGCATGTCACATCATCATAAAAGGCTATCAGATTAGACAAGCATGATTTCCCCTTATGGCATCCATGTTGACTACTTGTGAGAAGCCTCCTTTCCTCCGGATGCTTAGAGATGGCAACAAGGACAAGTTGTTCCATTACCTTTCCAGGGATGGAGGTGTGGCTGAAGAGCCTGTAGTTACCCATAGTTACTTGTCATTCTGCAACACCAAAAGAAGGTGAAAACACAGGTATTTGAAAATACAGATAAACCCCAAAAACTAGGAAGATCTCTCCCATCTTTAGGTCACATCCGCATTTGAAGAACCGCTATTATCATTCACTTAGTCTCTTAAGACCAAAACTTTGAAGAGGTGTGTTTGTATGTCTATACAGAAAAGAAATTATGCACCCAGTATATAAACATTCAACAGTAACAGAGCACTAAATGCTACAGGAAAATGTAGGTTGAACTACAGTGTTTATGTTGACTTCAGATGCTTCTGATTAGAGTTATCAGTTTACATTTTTCTAAAAGAGCTAATCTGAAATATTGAGTTACACAAGTCTAAAATGTCACTTCACAATACTTATGATGAATAATAATTGAAAGACCCAGTGGTTTGACTTTCATGCAGATTCACACATTCTGGTTGAGAAAGTGATTTTTATTCTAATCTCCCAATTTCAATAAATCTTTTTTTTCGTTTGTGCAGATATTTTCTCCTTTATTATGTTTTTTAAGATGACATAATTACCTCCCCCCCAACTTCATAAGCTGATTTTTTTTAATGTAAGAGTTCTATTCTGTTGACTAAAACAGGACTTTGAATTTATGGTCTTCAAAAACCTGACACAAATTAAACCACAGACCTTCCCTAATAAATGTAATTAAAGAGATAGACCTATATTCTCAAAGGAATTAAGATCCTTAACTACCACTAAAACTAAAGGGATTAAGATAAAACAGGTAGGAGGTAGCACTTTGGGGTCTACATGTTTCTTTTAATCCCTGATGAAGACAAGAAACTGAAGTAATTTGCCCACATGCTTAAGTTAGCCAGTGCAATTACAACATAGATCTCTTGACGTTTGTTCCAAATTTCAATACACTTTTTATCCTCTAATTATATATACAGGTTTAAATAGTTGAAGAAACCTGCAGACATGTTCTGCTTGATATATGAAGATGTCCAAAAGGTTAAATTAAGAGAGACTCTAAATACTACATGAAGTTGTAGAAAATCAAGTTTTTTAAAGCACATGTGAATCCAGCTAGGTCCTGTAAGAGCTACTACAATCAAACTATTAGATCAGTAAATATCTATGTCTCAACCATAATTCTTAAGTTACCTCGAGAGCTCCCAGTTTCATTTGCTATTCGATCTGGCTACAGATTCCACTTACTCAGATTTTACAGAGCAATCTGCCTGGATTTGGTACTGAAAAAATGTCATGGAGGAGATCAAAACAGGGAGGGGTTAGTTGTTGGGATTTATAATTCCTTAATTTTTAAAGAAAAAGCTATAACTATTCCAAGGAACTTTAAAGGCATATATTATAAAAACAAAAAAACAAACAAACAAACAAAACAAAAACAAAAAAACCCAACCCAACAAAAACAAAAAAAAACAAAGCAAGCAGCTGCAAACATTCTTTACATTGCTTGTTAGACTATTACCAATATGTCAATGACATGGAAAACCAAACTTATACTAAGATAGACATTTGGAACAGCAACAAACCCAACACTAGGTTTGTGAAACTTGACTGGTATAACAGCAGGCTCCGTTAACCACAACAAATAAGACTATGAGTTCCATATGTTATACTCTTTCACATACATTTGGAACGCACCATATGGTAGAAGCAGCTTATTTGTGGAGTTGGATTGCCCTTCTCTTCCTCTCACATACAGACACATTTTTCTCCTCTTTTTCAATTGTTATTTGTGGGAAGACATTACAATCCTTACAGTACTGCATTATTCACAGCAAGACCCCTGTCTGCTTACAAACATCAACTGCTCTGTTAGCACAAAGAGAAAAAAAATGCAATACCATCTGACTGATTGAATAAATAAATGCCTTTTCCACAATTCCAAGTCATCCATCCCATGTCAAACTAGAGAGACCATCCTTCTGCTTGATTTATGATACCCTGTTATCCACAGAATTACTTAGCAAAATCAGTCTTGCTTGATGTAAAATTATTTCTCTTCACCAGTAGGAAAAAAAAAAAGGAAAAAAAAAAGTGCCACAAAAAGAAGTCATTAATTTAGGAATAGTTGAGCTATCATTGACTTATCAAAATAAAGCTGGAGACATAAATCAATTCCATCACCTGGACAAAGATAGATCACTAAAGCTCAGAAAGACATTATTGATTTTGTAGCCATCATTCAAAGGCTCTTCATTTGATTCCTCAGCCATCTTTTTGATTGAAATGATAATTTTCATCACTTCTGGTAGGCCCCTGTGCATGTTGGCTTTGATAGAACATTATTCAATCAAATAAAGATAGTGCTGGACCTCCTGTCAGTGAGAACCCTAAACATGTTGTCTACATGGATTACTTTGTGTAGGTATATTTTGCGTTAAACAAGATGTTTGTGGCCAAACTTTTTCTCATATGATCTTCTGCAGGCAAGTTTGTTGTTCAAATCAGCCTCTAGATACAGCTAATTTCCTCTCCAACTCACCAGTAACTGAAGAGTAAACTAAGCAGTTAAAGATAGTATTTAATATTCTCACCCTTCAAACTCCCTTCACATCTTAATTTCTGCACAGAGGTTGAATCATTTACTTGCATTTTCTCCTTTGGTTGTACCTATTGAGCATAAAGACAGAAGTGAGGAAGCTAGGAAATGTGTCTTCAGTACAGACACTTTAGTGTGTTTATGGGTATGTTCCTTAGCACCTAAAGTAATGAAAACCAGTATCTGTTGGTAAGCTAAGAGGGGGATATGTGAGAAGGCATGCACACTAAATCAGAAAAACACTATGCAAGGTTATTTCTTACTCTGTAGTGAGAATCTAGAACCAGAACTAAATTGTTCCCCATTTTAGAGAAATTTCTTAAGCATTAGAACAGAGACTCTGATTCTAAAGGAATTAATAACAGTTATGTTACTTTCCCTGCTGGAACCACTGAATCCATGTATCTTCTCAGTGCCAGGAAATAGCAAATGACATAAAGCAACATCAAGTTCTAGATTCATGGAATCTATAAAGCCAGAGTCTTTGATAGTATAATTGATGCTCCATTTAAAAGAACCTGACCCATGTAAAAAACGAGATGTTGATTGTTCAGCTCTAAACCATTCTGAAGCCAGACAACAGCACCTCTAAACTGCACCCTGGTGATAGGATTGGAATTTGTGCGTTTCATAGGATGATGCAGCAGAACCAAGTGGTGAAAACTTTCCAAATATAGAAGCCTGCACAAAGAAAGACACAGGGATGAGTTCTGAAAGCAGTTCTCTGCCCTATACCAAGATGTCTTCTCTCAGGAAGCACTTCACACTGCCTTCAAGGATAAGTGTCTGCCTGAGCAGGCCATTATTTGCTTGAAGAGAAGTTCTTGCAGTTCTCCTCTAGTTCAGATGCTCTGCCAGTTGTGCAAACAGCTGCTGCCTGTCAAACAGTAAATTCTTCAGATGTGGACTGAACAACCTAGAAAACTGTGAAGCATATATGGAGCAAGGGGAAGTATGGGTAGAGCGGAGGCACTCTTCAGAGTGAAAAAGAACCTTTCTGATCAAAAATCAACTTCCGATTGGTATTCAGTTACAAGCTTATCATCCCTTCTCAGGAGGAAGTGATAGTGAAATAAAAGCTCTATCCTTTCCTCTCACAAGTTCATTGTGATGGATATTCCTTCCAGGAAATACAGAGGAAAGTATCCATGTGCACCCCTGGATTTTTCACTTCTGTCAGAGCAATAAATTGGTTACAAGATCGGGAGACCTTTGTACACTTTCTCCCCTTCCATACCCATAAAAAAGCCAGAAGGAACAAAACTTTGATGATAACATTCTTTAGAAGAGGACTGAAAGAGTGTTTTTCTGCAGAAGGGCTCTAGCATACTGGCAGGATTTTTTTGCTGTTAGATACCATTGAACTAATCTGATTTTCTTCTGACACTGTCCACTGCAGAGAACAATGTCAGCAGAAACAAGAAATTCTACTATATGCAACGATCCTAGATTTTAACAGCATTTCCTGGCAAATGTAGTGAGAGGAGAATTCTGATTAGAGAGGCGGGGAGTGAAAAAAATTCACATATTTTTTCATCCTCATTTTCAGTGTCTGCAGTAACAACACTGGAGTGTATAACACTGGCTTAACACACTGAGAAATTTTGTAGCTGGAAGGCAGATGTTAACTCAATACTATTTACAATATACTTTACTTACAGTGTTAAAATAACTAAACCAAGACATGTAAGGAGGTATTTACAAAAAAAAAATAAATCCCTGAGGGTTTGTTGTTTTCTTTTGAATCCTAATTTCTGATTCTATCATGATGAAAGAACTTGAAAGAAGGTATTTTTCCCCTATCTGAATCCCATCATCTATTACCAACACAGTTTATTATTTTTATTACTGGTAGAGGTTGTGAAGGAATTGAGTGTCTTGAAGGGTGGAGGGGACAGAGAGAATGCCAAAAAAAATCATTATTCTGAATAAATGTCATGCTAAATAGCCTCCTCACTCTCTTTGCTAAAGAAAATTTAATTTGAAAAGAAAATATAGAGGCAAATAGTAGCAAAAATCCCACTCTACTTAGAATGCAGTATGCAATCCTATCCAATTAAAGCCAATAAATAACATTTGATGATGCAAGCCTAGGAAAGAACAGGTTGTACAACAAAATTATTTTGATAATTTTTTCAAACAACTTCACCTTTTTCTTGAGCGATCAATTACCATTAAGGATCGGAGAATATTGACATTTATATGAAACCATAACAACACTCAAGTCAAAATCAAATTTCACATAGAGCATCTCTGCTTCACCTCCATGTTTAGAATTAATCAGAACCTGATTAATTCTGCAGCCAGCTCTACCAGGGACCTATCAGGGTTGACTGACCACCCCAAATGTCCTTCTCCTGTTATCTAGATGAGAAGCAGGGACAGTGCAAAGGAGCAAAGGAGCAAAGTGCCTCAAAGGCACTTTGTCTCCTGGGCAGTTTCTGCTATTACAGGGCTTCTGTGCCACCCCCACTTCATATACAAGAAAACTAAACCAGAGGAGACACTTTCATTGCACCACCTCATTTGCAGAGGTTGAGGAGTAGAGCAGAAAGATTTCCAAAGAAAATTACATTATTAACTTTTAAAAAGCAAACAACAAACCAAACCAACCAAACAAACAAACAAAACCCACCACAACAGCAGTGCATGGGAGCTCTTAATCCTTCACACTATTAAGTGCCTTAGAATACCAAATTAAAGTTAATAATGTAGCATTTAGGAATATAGAAATTTTACACAGAATCCGGACTCCCTACCAACCCATCTGGTTAAAAGTGGGTATGTTTTAATTTCTTATTAATAGTATATCTACACAAAATTACTTTGAGACCCCTAAACAATGAGTAAGTTGGTGCAAATTCTAAGAATTGCAAATAAAACTGTTTATTCTTTCATATCTGACAATTCAACAAGAATGACTTGCTGAGCCCACCAAAAAATTATTCCTCAGGTTAAGTTTAAAAGCTACAATCCAATTAATGCCTAAATTGTACATCTTCTCCATCTCCAGCTGGACAAATGATACCACATGGAAAACAAATTAAGGAAAAGATAAACTCCTATCTGATTGTAAATATAAGCTTTTGAAATATACATGCCTAAAAATCACCAGTCCTTCTACCTCTGAGATGTCTCCAAGTAACAATGCAAAAGTGCATTGTCACCTTCAAAAAGATATATATTGTCCATTTTCTTCTCACATTTTTCATTGAATACTGATGTGGTGAAAATAAATCCTTATGAAGAGTCCAATCATAAAAAAAAATCTTAAATGTCTGTTTTTATAAACATTTTTAAGAAGCTTTACCAAAATGCCGCCAAACATGCTCTTTCAAATTGAAGTAATATTCTGTGAAAAAAAAAATTATAATTCATGTGACCAGATGAAGAAGTAAAAATACATTAACAGTAATTGCAGATTTTTCTGGTTAAAATATCAAGAAAAAAAAAAAACAACAAAAAACAAAGGAAGGAAAGGAAAGGAAGAAAACAAAAGGCACTACAGAAGTTGTGACTGTTAGAGGGGCAGAAGGAAAATGTGGTCAAAACGTGGTTTAGAGAAGACATTCTGATGGGCTAGCTAAGTGCAGCTCTAGATAAATATTTTTGTTATGAGTAAATTCCTCCAGGAATTTAGTTAGTGTGAAACCAAAAAAAAAGTCTGTAAAGACTCCAGCCCTATCAGTGGGTCTGTCTTGTTGACATTCCTCTGTTCAGCAGGTCTGGTGATGGAATTGGTCAAGAACTTTCGGGGAAAAAAAAAAAAAAAGGACTTTTGGAAAGGGCACTATTGGAAAAAGAGACCTGCAATTACTTCCATGGAGCAACTGAAGTGCAACACATTCTCATCCTATATCTGTGACACAGAAACCTCTTACCCCACCACGCATGTTGACTGGGGGTGGCAGCAACTGGCAGCAACCACATTAAAGAAGTAGAATTGCAAACAACCTGCCTGTGACCCATTTCTGTTTGCAAACACAAATCCTGAGGTTACATTCCCCCCTTTCCAGCTCCCCTGTAAATCATAGAATCATAACATCATAATGGTTGGAAAGGACTTCTAGGATCATCAAGTCCAACCTTCATCCTCATGTCTCTCTAACCACTAAACTAGCCTCAAGTGCTATGTCTAATCATTTTTTAAACACCTCAAGGGATGGCAACTCCACCATCTCCCTGGGAAGCCTGTTCCAGTGCCTAACCACTGTCTCAGTAAATATTTTTTTCCTAATATCTCATCTAAACCTCCCTTGATGCAACTTGAGGCCATTTCTTCTCTTTCTATCATTAGTAAACCAGAAGAAGAGACCAAGACCAGCCTTGCTACATACTCCTTTTAGGTAGTTGTAGAGAGTAATGAGGTCTCCTCTCAGTCTCCTCTAGACTAAACAATCCCAGTTCCCTCTGCTTCTCTTCATAATGCATGCTTCCCAGAACCCTCACCAGCTTCATTGCCCTTCTCTGAACCTGCTCCAGTACCTCACTGTGCTTCTTGTGCTGTGGTGCCCAAAATTGGACACAGTACTCAAGGTGCTGTCTCATGAGTGTCCAGTACAGGAACACAAACCCTGAGGTCCCGTTTCTCTCCCCACCTCACCCCCCAGTAAAGAATTGCTCTGTAGACTTGTGCTGTGGTTCTAAGGAGAAGATGAAGACATAGACAGCATCCACTCTGGCTGCTTGATGAGCCCATGTGAAACACTCAGGACTTTAATCTGTGCTTTGCAGGGAACTTTCCTCATAGGAGCCCACCTCTTAGGGAAGGTTTCTCTTCTTGAAAAAATGAAATATGAAATAGGATCATCCTTTTGAAGAAGACTCACTATTTCTTAAGTAGATAATTTGCTCTCTGAGAAACCCGAACAATTTCTCAGAAAACAAAGGCTGAACACGTACATGTGACAAGGCCGCGTCTGTTTGAACTTTTTCTCTATTTCCATAATTAATCACCATTTGTCAAATAAAACAACACATCTTGTACCATTACATACCCTTTAATAAAAGCATAGTGTCTACTGATGGGTACTACACCATGTATTCTACAGAAACAGAATTCATAGGAGTTGTTTAAACAGAAAGCACACAGAGATCTCTTTTCACCTACAGCTTAAACAAAACAATACCAGGTGAAAATTTGCAGCCTTTTGTAAGCCACCTAATTTTAAAGTGAACTTAAGTCTGAATTTTACCTGAAAGTGGCTTGCTGCTAGTGTAAAATAATTTCACCATAGAATCATAGAATGATTTGGCTGGACGAGACCTTCAAGATCATCAAGTCCAGCCATTAACCCTACACTGCCAAGGTCCCTAAACCATGTCCCCCAGCACCACATCTACACGATTTTTAAACACCTCCAGGGATGGGGGCTCAACCACCTTCCTTGGCAGCCCATTCCAATGCCTAACCACCCTCTCCGGAAAGAAATTCTTCCTGATATCTAACCTAAATTTCCCTTGGCACAACTTGAAGCCATTGCCCCTCGTCCTGTCACCTTTAACTAGGTCGAAGAGGTTAACCCCCACCTCCCTATAACTTCCCTTCAGGTAGTTGTAGATAGCAATAAGGTCCCCCTGAGCCTCCTCTTCACCAGACTAAACAATCCCATGTTACTGGTGATTGTTACTAAAATGAATACCATGGAGAAAAAGAGACTTTACCATACAGAATGCTTAACTGAATAATAATATTCTGGAGTGTTCTGCTAATGTAAATGATATAAAAATGCAGGATTCAAAAAAAAAAAAAGTAATTACGAGAGGTGGTATCATAATGTCTATAGAACAGATACTTTATTTCATTTTGCCACACAATGATGCTGAACTGTAATGTCCAACTTAACACTTTCACAGCAAGTGAAGTGTGGGGAATTGCCCCGCTCTCACTTCCAGGACAGGCACAATACCTGTGTAAAACACCCATAATACCAGCCCAAGCCATGTCACTTCAGCATTCCTGGAACTGTGCAAGGGCTGGTCTTTCCATCCTCTGTCTTTTTCTTTCTTTTTGTCCTCTATCTTTCTCTTTCTTTCTTTCTTTCTTTCTTTCTTTCTTTCTTTCTTTCTTTCTTTCTTTCTTTCTTTCTTTCTTTCTTTCTCTTTTTCTTCCCATCTTCTTCTATCCTTTAAGGCTGAGGGCCATGGGGCTGTTTAGTCTGAAGAGGACTGAGGGGATCTTGTGAATGTTTCCAAATATCTGCAGGGTGGGTGTCACATGGAAAGGTCCAGTCTCTTTTCAGTGGTGCCCTGTGACAGTACAAAGGGTGATGGTCATGAACTGGAACACAGGAAGTTTCACCTCACCATGAGGAGAAACTTCTTCTCTGTGAGGGTGACACAGTGTGGGACAGGCTGTCCAGAGAGGATGTGGAGTCTCTTGCTCTGGAGACTTTCAAGATATGCCTGGATCTGTTCCTGTGTGGCCTGCCCTGAATGACCCTGCAGGGGGGTTGGACTCAATCTTCAGAGATTCCTTACAACCCCTATACCATTCTATGATTCTATCCCTCTCTCTCTCCCCTTATCTGCTTCTAACACTACCAAGTTCCCTGACAGGCCAGGGTGGACGTTACAACTCCTGCACTGCTCCCCAGAACAATTAATGGTCCCCTCTCCCCATGCAGCTCCTGAAAGAATTCGTCTAAAGACTTACCTCTACGTCTAGCTAGATGCACATAACCCTGAAAGACCAGAGGTTTCTCCCTCTGTACTCAGCACTTGTGAGACCTCACCTCGAGTACTGTGTGCAGTTCTGGGCCCCTCACTTCAAAAAGGACATTGAGGTGCTGGAGCAGGTCCAGAGGAGAGTGACGAGGCTGATAAAGATGCTGGAGGGAAAGTCTTATGAGGAGAGGCTGAGGGAGCTGGGGTTGTTTAGCCTGGAGGAGATTTCGGGGGGACTTCACTCTCTACAATTACCTTAAAGGATGTAGTAGTCAGGTGGGAGTTGGGCTCTTCTCCCAGGCAGCTAGTGACAGGAAGAGAGGGCATGGCCTGAAGCTTCACCAGGGGAGGTTTAGGTTGGACATTAGGAAGCACTTTCTCACAGAAAGGGTCATGAGGCACCAGAATGGACTGCTCAGGGGCATGGTGGAGTCACCATCCCTGGAGGTGTTTAAGGAAAGATTGGGCATGAAGCACTTAGTGATATGGTCTAACTAGGTTGTTGTGATGCTAGGTGATGCTAGGCGGGACTTGATGATCTCAGAGGTCTATTCCAGCCTTAACAATTCTGTGATCCTGTGACATTCAAGACCTGCCTGGATGTCTTCCTGTGTGACTTAGTCTAGGTGATCCTGCTCTGGCAGGGGGTTTGAACTAGATGATCTTCTAGGTCCCTTCCAACCCCTAACATTCTGTGATTCCATGATTCTGTGATTCAAGGGAATCTGTACCTCTAGGAAAGGACAGGATAGAAGGAAAAATGTCATGGTTAATATAACATTCAAAACGTAAATTTTCATAACTGCCTCACTGGTATACTTGTTTCAACAGAATTGCAGCTGATGTATGTGAAATACTTAAATCAAGATGTTTATGGAAACAAATACCAAAACAAGTTATTTTCAAAACACAGAAATCATCATGAGAGGAATTTCTGCAAATAAACTTATCGTGCAGATTCCTCGCATTACAAGATCTGGAAAAAGCCTCTTTACCAAGCTCTGAATTTCCTGATCTTTATGAAATATCCCTCTTCCTCCCTACCCCCCCCCCCAAATTTTCTTTGCTAAATTTTCATTTTCTTTGGTCTGATAAACATTAGTCAAGGTGGATTATATATTATTTTTTTCTTTCATTTTTAAGAGACTTCTCTGCTGGTGCTTGACTGATGCAAGAATATAATTGGTCTTAAAGTTCTAGGTCTGAGAAAATACTGTGGAAAAGAAACATAACCTTTCAAAAAGTTGTGCTTAAAAAAGAAAAAATAAAAAAGGGAAAAAGGAACCCATCTGAAGGGCTAAAAGGAATGCTTACACACATCTTCTGAAAAGCTATGAAGCTGGTGTCAAACAAAGAAGAGTAGTCAGGAAAAAGAAAAAATACATCTAGTCTGTTCATGAAAATACAGTCACCACCACTACTGCTTAACTACAGACAGAACAAGTTTTCTCATGCTCACAATCCACTGAGGATTAAGGTGCTAATGGGCATATCTGGTAAGTGAATTCACTGCTGGGATGTACCATGCCAAAATGCGTGACACCTTTCACTTTGATTTGCAGTTATCATTTAGCAGTAAATGGACCTTGGTAAGCAGGTGGTTAATCATTCCCTTTCATTGCCATCTGTGTGATGTGACAAGAAAGAATGTTATCAGAACTTAAAGACAACAAGGATTTTGTAAATGATTGTTGTTTGAAGGGTCTCAAGAAACTTCTTTATCCTAAAAAAACCCCAAACCAACATCCCAAAGGTTTCCAAAAGCTGTTGCATCTATATGTCTCTCACTCAGAGTAAAATACGACACACAGTACTTATAATATGCCTTAGATGAGCCATAAAAATGAAGCTGATTATATTATTAGCTGATTCATTATTATTAATCAGGAGATAGTTAAGACCATGGAAATAACAGGGGAAATAAAGTCAAGTGATTCTTTAATCACAAGAACTAGAAAAAAAAACTAGAAAGCTGAGAACTGAAATGTCATAGATTTCTCTACAAATAAAACATTTATTTTCATTTTAAATTAGCAGTTTAGGAAAACTATGTGTTGGCACCATTTTCTTAATGATGAGGGGAAATCTTTATCATTTCAAGCCCATACAAAGAAGGAGCAGAAGCCTGGCAGCCTCCTACTCTATTACACTCAGTCATCACAACTCTACCACCTACTTCTGCTTCATGCAAGGGAAGACCAGTGACAAATTTAGGCAATGCTACTTCTAACAGGTTCAGTCAGGATTATTATTGCCCTAATGCTGTGGAATATGTACAGAATTGCTGTGAAAAATTCCACATGAACATCAGGATGGCAAGGGGGAAAAAAGGGCAGGACAAAAGAAATTGATTTTGCCATCAAGTTCCCCTTGCTTTCAGGGTGAAGAAACAATTCTCTGGGTAACATCCATCCATGTGTATCATTATTTCCCTATAACGGGTCAGGCTCTTCAGTTGCTCCTGTGACTTTCACCCTTGTAATATAAAATGACTTCGGGATATAAAAAAAAATCCAGATGAAAGTTGTGATACTGGTTTTTTGGTTTTTATTTTTTTGCTTTTTACATCAGTGGCCCTTTCATAAAAATCTTTTTGTAATCAGAATTTGATTATTCTGTACCAGCACAGTTGCATCTTCTCACTTCATAAATTAGCAAACATTAAACAGCAGCATGTCTGGGGTCTAATGCTCCTGATGTTCAGATGTGTGTGGTTCTAGGGCTCAAATCTTGTAGCCAAAACCTGCCAGACTACTACAACCGTCACGGGTCAAATGTGGAAGTAAGAATGCAAATGTTCAAAAAAACTATAGCTCTAAGTTCCCTGCTAGGACAAATGTTTGCCTTTCCATAGAGATGCAGCAGAACAACCTTATCATGAAATCTGTTATTCTATTACACAACACATTTATCCTAATTCAGAATTATTTTGATACTAGGAATTGTTCTATATGGAAACAATTAAGCTACTAGCTGGAGTGTCCTGGTTTGGGTGAAAAGCAAGCAAATTCTGTTCAGTGATTTTACTTTTCAGCTTAAGTTTCTAACTAACTGC